>JBCEWC010020377.1:0-10956 GCA_038996855.1 Solanum aculeatissimum
TAATTTTTCATATTAAATTCAATTAAAAAATAAAAGAACTTAAAAATTTAAGCGGGGCGGGTTTATGCGGGGCGGATCTATGCGGGGCGGGTTTATGTGGGGCGGGTCTATGCGGGGCGGGGTGGGGCAGGTTGAAAATGAAAAAAGTCACCATGCGGGGCGGAGCGATTTAAAAAAATTACGGGTTAAGCTCAACCCGCCCCGCACCCGCACCCGCCCCACCCCCGCGCATTGCCAACCCTAGTTGCAAAGTCTTTATGTTATTGTAGTTGAAATGATAACAATTGATTAACTATTTAAAAGTTCATTAGTTCTTGGACTTCTTATTTTTTAAAATTTAGGCTTAAAAAATGTTCATGTCCGGAAATATCGTTTGAATTGATTGAGTGACTTTGTAGGAGAAATGATAATAGTTGAGTGACTTTTCAATTACAAGTAAAAGTTTAGTGACTTAATTGTGATAATTACCATTAGTTGAGTGACTTTTATATTATAAGATAAAGTTAAGTGACTTTCTGAGATAAAAGTTGTCAGATGAGTGAATGCTTGAAAAATTAACTTAATTGCAACTTTAATCTCTACATTACAAAATTAGGCTTATTACAGAGTGTTACCTGAAATAAAGTCCGGATGGTGTAGTTTTGTTTTGTTCTTTTAAACTATGTCGATGTTAGTGCAGTTAACTTAAAGAAAAATTAGAAAAATAAAATAGCTCTCTTCTGGTAGAATACTTAAAGGAAAATTTTCACAAATGACAGCATTTATGCCCTAATAACAAATTATGACGATATTATTGAGTTTTCAAAACATAGAAACAATTTTCCCCCTCAAAACATATCATACTTACACGAGTTATATAGGGATGACAATGGCTGGTAGATGTGGGCTCTTCCTTACCCTGAGGAATACGTTTGGTTGTACTTTGATTCTTAATAGGCATGTTTGCTTTTCATTTTGATTTCTTACTAATTAGTTAGATAATTTATTGAATTAATCAAAATGATTGTTAGTTACTCGAGTCAAACACTAATTTTGAGTCTTACGTAGTGTTGCAGAAATGAATCTTATTCGGATAAAAAGGACAACAGTAGATGTATACAGCTAAAAAGTTTACCAAACACTAAGTGATGTGAATCAAATGTTTTTGTGTACTTGCAGAAAATGAAAGAAGTTGAATCTTGATCTTTTGTAGCATTCCTACAACATCTTTCATGTTGATCCTTTCTTCAGGAGATTCAGCAGTGCAATCTAGTGCCACTTTCATGATGGATGCCACACAATCTATCTTGTGCATGAGTTTCTCATCTTCTGACTTTAGCAAATTCGCATCTACGACTTTGACTGTTGCCTCTGGAAGTGAATCACTCACCCATTTCTTTAAACTAAGATCTCCATCAAATATTTCATCGTTAGGCCTTTTCCTCGTAAATGTTTCCATCAGCATGATCCCATAACTATAAACATCACATTTTGGCGACACCAATCCTTCCCTTCCATACTCTACAATAAAAGCACACTTATGGTCTATCATTTAACAACAAAGACAGTACACTGAAATAAGAAGTAAAAGAGATTTACCAGGTGCAATGTAGCCGAATGTTGCTAAGGTTTTAGTGTGTAAATCACTCTCATCTTCGCCGAGTAATTTAGAAATGCCAAAGTCACTTACATGAGCGACCATGTTTTCATCTAGCAAGACATTGCTAGGCTTCAGATCACAATGAATCACAGGTGCTGAGCAACCATGATGGAGATACTCCAATGCACATGCTACATCTATCACTATGCTTAGTCTTTGCAGTATGTCTAAGAAGTAGTTGTGCGAATACAACCATTTTTCAAGGCTCCCATTAGGCATGTACTCGAGCACTAAAGCCTTAAAATCAAGGTTGGAGCAACTACTAATGACTTTGGTGAGATTCCTATGGCGAAGGTTGCGAAAAATTTCACATTCTGTTTCAAAACTCTTGAATGCACCTTCAACTTGTAGGCTGAACACTTTAACTGCAATGGTAGTCCCATCTCTGAGAATTCCTTTGTAAACAGAACCAAAACTCCCCGAACCAATGAAATTACTTTCACTAAAATCATTAGTGGCTTGTACTATTTCATAGTATGAAATTTTTTCCCTTGTAGCCAACACATCGGCTTGGACTGGAACATTTCCTTCTCTTCTGTACCTCAGACACACAAATGTCAATATTACAAAAACAATTATCACAGATGCTCCCAGTAGAGGAAAGATTATCAGAAGTATCTTCTTCCTCTTTGATCTATGGTTTGAAGAAGTGGGGCACGGAGGGACACGAAATCTTGGAGCACCACACAATGCTTCATTGAACATGAATGACTGAACGGAAAGGTTCTTGAAAGGACCACTTAAGGGAATTTCACCCTGCAAGCTGTTAAAGGAAACATTGAAATAGTTGAGATATCGAAGATTCTCTAAGGACATCGGAATTGATCCAGATAGATTGTTATTCGAGAGGTCTAGAAATTCCAAACTCAGTATGCTACCAATTGAGTCAGGTATAGATCCTTGTAGCTTGTTTTGTGCCAAAGAAAGGTGTATCAGATTTTGCATGTCTCCAATTTCTCTTGGAATACCATTTGAAAATTGATTCTGCGAAAGATCTATGAGAATTGCGGCCTTTAGATTTCCAATTTCTGCAGGTAAAGAACCACTCATGTTGTTGGAGGATAAGTCGAGCTGCAGAAGATCTTTGAGGTTACCTAAGCTTGATGGTATATTGGAACTCAACCTGTTGGAATTGAGTATTATTCCCCTAAGGGAAGTAACATTCCCTAAACATTTAGGAACAAGTCCTGAGAATTGATTTTCGCCCAAGTATATGTTACCCAAGTTCTGCAATTTACATAGGCTATCTCTAATAGATCCTTTTAGCGTGTTGTTAGCCAAAGACAGTTGCTGAAGCCTGTCTAAGCTGCCAAGTGTCACGGGAATTGGTCCAGTCAAGCTGTTCCCGTATAGATACAAGAAGATTAAGCTGCTTAAATTCCCGATATCATTTGGAATTCCACCTTTAATTTGGCAATCAGAAGCTAAAATCTTTTCAAGAGAAGTTGAAAGGTTCCCAACTGAGGCTGGAAGCATACCATTTAGAGGGTTAAAGGAAAGACTCAGTTCTTTTAGATTTCTGCAATTTGTCAGTGAAGTTAAGAAACTAAGTTCTTGAGAAGGCTGGTCACTGCTTAAATTGTTTTCCATCAAGTTTAGGGTCTCTAGGAGTGTCAAATCTCCAAGAGAGTTGGGAATTGAGCCGGAGAGTTTGTTCTGTGAAAGGTCTAGAACAGTTAGTTTTGAACAATTTGAGAGGGAATAAGGCATAGTCCCAGCAAGGTTCGTTAGGCCACCTAGATAAAGAAGTTCAATATTGGGAAGCATAGAACCTATATTCGATGGGAGGATTCCCGATAGAGTACTATCTGTTAGATCAATCAATCTCAGTCCTGATATGTTGAAAATCCCCATAGGAAATGAACCACTGAATCTGTTACTCCCCAAATCAAAGTCCACCAACTCAATGAGATTGCTTACCTCTTTTGGTATTTCACCTGCCAAAGTTATATAGTACCAATGATCTTTAGCTAGATATTAGAGCATAAAAAATGTTTATTTTTTATCGTCTGTGTACCTGTAAGCATGTTTTGACCAAGATATAGACCTTGAAGCATGGTAAAATTTCCAATCTCCCTCGGTAATGATCCAGTAAGCTTGTTGTTTTGCAGTGACAGAAGTTGTAGTGAGGAAATATTGAATAAGGACTTGGGTATAGAGCCTGTAAGCTGGTTTTTCTCCATGCCTATCATCACCAAATTAACAAGATCCCCAATTTCCTGTGGTATTTCCCCTGCAATCATGTGACAGCATATTGTATAAGTAGCTTAAATAAGAAAGACCTCGTTTGGAATAGAAACAGCTTGTATCATACCTGTAAAACGATTAAAACCAAGATATAAGGTCTGCAAGTTACTTAACATCCCAATTTCACTATTTATCGGTCCATCAAATTCATTATTTGACAGAGACAATAGCTGAAGTTCGTAACATCTTGACAAGCTTTGTGGCATATGACCTTGTAGCTTATTAAAAGAAAGATAAAGCCCGTTGAGTATGGGAAGATGATCACACAAATCAGTAGGGAGATTGCCAGATAAATCATTTTCGGAAAATCCAATAGTTTCAAGTGTGGAAATATTGAAAATTGAGAACGGTATAGAACCTGTAAGCTGATTAGTTTCTATAGTCAACCAGTTCAGGTTGTGAAGATCACCGATCTCTTTTGGAATGTTTCCATTAAGGAAATTGTTGGAAAGAATCAAGGTTTCCAGCTTTGTGGCATTTGAGAAGGATGGAGGAACAGAACCTGTAAGATTGTTATTTCCCAGGTTTAAACCCCTCAAGTTCTTCAGATTTCCAATATCTTTTGGGATCTGTCCCTCTAAAGCATTGAAGGATAAATCCAAAGTAGCAAGATTGGAAATGTTAGAAAGTGAAGACGGGATTAAACCAGTAAAACTATTATTTCTAAGAGTAAGAACTTGAAGTTGAGCTAAGAAGCTGAACCAAGAAGGAACTTTACCACTAAAATTGTTATAACTCAATCTCATATGTTTCAATCGATGCAAACGAGCCATTTCTTGAGGCAGATTGCCATAGAAATTGTTACTTGTCAAGTCAAGAGAAACAAGAAATGTGAGGTTCCCAAAAAATTGCGGAATGATTCCTGCTATACCCATGTTAGAGATGTTCAAGGAAGTCACTCTATTGTGCCTAGAGCCACAAGTGACTCCAATCCAATTGCAAACAGAAGTGTCCTGAGACCAACTTTTGGACAAGAGCCGAAAAGGGTCAGAAATGATTTGAGATTTCAAGGAAAGAAGAGCAAACTGATCAGTCGTAATATTAGTTTCTGTCTTGATGGCTGAGCTAGTCACTATACATTGAAGCAACACAAATGTTAATTGAGAATAGAACAAGGATTTCTTCACGAGTGTCATTGCTTTGAAAATTGAACTTGGTTATTTGAAGTAGTGCAATGAGGATTTCGGATATATAGAAATGTTTCAAAGTTGTTCTCCATTTTTTTAGTTTAAGTTCGTATATGTCTCATTCTTCACAGAATTAAATTGGACTTCCGTTTAAAACTTTATCTTTGATAGAGTTTGACATCTTTGATTTGTGGGGTATACTTGTCGGGGTTCATTTTCGCAGCTGCAATAATGATAGAGATTATTTGAGGGAATGATTAATTCCTGAAGTCAAGAAAACGCTGCAGAGTAGTCAGAAGGAACCTTCAGAATCATTAAATATGACGATTAAAGCCGGCCTTGGTACTTTCTGTAGAATCTGATAAAAAATGAACTTAGGTGGGAAGTTGAAAGTAAGTGGATTGTTTCATTACTGTTGGACAAAGTGACTATTTTGTGTTATTGAGTTCCAATAAATATTTCTAATAAATTTCAAATGATTAGGTTCCGAAGAACCTGCATTCTAACTTTTTTTTAACAGGAACTGAGTTGACTTGCTAGGGGTAGGGCCGAGGATGGAGTATCCCAGCCCGAATTAGAGGGGAGCTCGAATTCGAAGCGATAATCGATCCATCTACAGTTCTAAGCATCTAATATCGCCACATAACTGAAATCTGAATCCCACCAGAAAATTAGAAACTCCATCTTCTGCAGTAGCACAGTTAGGAGCACATGGATGATTTCCCTGTATCACCATTAAGGCATGAATTCTTGTTAACACTAGGGCGTTGGAGGTGAGTTATGCATGTATTAAAAATATTGTGTTTGATAGTTGGTTAGGAGATAAGTGATTTATGTATAAAACTAATATGATGTCTGATTTGAAATTTATATATGAATTATGATGAAATCTATGTATTATTTTATGCAACGTATGACTAATACTACATAGATAGCTAATACATGAATAATTAAACTCTGACAATTAATATATGCATAAAATACACATAGATTTTCTCATAACTTGTGTATGCATACATTATTTTTTCATCTTCTATTCCGCATAAGATAATATACTAGTTGCCTCATAACCTATACATATATTAATTATGTCATACTAATTTTATAATACATGAATATTTTATTTTCTAATTAGCTACTAAACATCGTATAACTTGTATGTAAATAACTCTTTTTCTAAACAAGCTGCCAAACGACCCCTAAATTGCTTATATTCAATGTAATAAAGAATTCAAGCTGCTGTCCACTTTAGAGTCAATTATAAGAAAATAGAGGAAGGAGACAGAAAAATGATGATATATGTTAGACTTATTTGTACGCTCACAACTTCAAAGAATGATAATGGACTAAAAAGAGTTACGTTTGAAATATCTAAGTTGAATATTTCTTACGGAATATGTGACAAATTATAGATCAGAGATGTTTACTGGCTTCAGATTCTACTAATATATACTTTTCTTTAAATTTGTTGTCGTTGATTCTTACAAGACAGTTAGACATGCAATATCATTTGATGTAAATTATGAGATGAAATTAATATTTGAATATGTTATTCTATATCATGATTTGGAATCATGAAATGGAATTTCAAATTGTCCAAAAACAATTTAATTTGAAAATTCACATTTTTCAAATACAAATAGTGGCCCACAAGTTTACATCATATATATATACATACGCACACTATATACTATATTAAAAGTATGAAAACCCTTTAAAATGTTAGTTGAACTTTTTATCCTTCATTAAAAAAAATTATTTTACGTAAAATCATCTTTTCAACAAAAGCCATTGAATCCTAATTTTCCACGGCAAAAATTATTCTATCTTTAGAACTTTGAAATTAATTAAAACTTTTGTTATCAATTTTTCTTATTTAAACTAAGAAGAAAATCTTAATAATCATTTTACTGTTAACTAGAAGAAGAATACAATTAAATCCAATGATATACAACTCCAAATGATAATCGTACGTCATACTCTTTCCTATCAAATCCGAAAGACAAACTTCGTTTCATCTATGTTTTTTTGTTATAAAATTTGATTCAAGAGTCCTCACTTTTTGTTATTTTTTCATGTTTTGGAGTCCTTTTTATTTTAGAGTTTATTTTAATTTTTTGGGCTTCTCTTTGATTCCTCAATTCTTAGACTTAAAATCTTTGGAGTTCTTGAAGAAGAAACTAATTCTTGAAGAAGAAGAATCAAGAAATTCTTTGTTGGAATTCTTGAATTCATTTTCTTGAAATCCTAGATCATGATTTAAGATTTTTCTTAAAAATTCATGAATATATGAAGAAATTTGAGTTGAGAAGCTTGAAATTTTTGGAGAATAATTTACCTTGATAAATAATCTTGAAAGCTAACCCTAACTTGATGATTCTTGAGTGTTTAAGTTTAGGAGTGAAGGGGAGAGTTTTTGTATGCGTTTTGGGACATTAAAATAACCCTCAAAAGGTTATAGGATAAAAGTACCTCAAAACGTAATAAAAGAACGTCATTTAACTTAGGCAAAAGAGTCCGCGTCCACTCTACGACGCGGAGCTGTCGCAGACTTCAGACAACTCTACATGTCTCCAGTAAAATAGTCATAACTTTTTAGTCAAAATTTCGATTAAGGCGAAATTGAATGCGTTGGAAAGCTAATTCAAAGATATTTAATTTGATATATTATGGGTCACCTAACTCATTCTGTACCGAGAGATATAGTCATTTGAAGTTGACCTTTCTATGAACTCATACCGAAACTTACCCGAACTTGACTTGACCTTGGGTGTCCCTTGTGACCTCAAACCACATCCAACACACTTCAATTACTTATGAAATGACCTTAACATACATTCACAACTTGGAGTTATTGACTCACCTAATTTCATATCGAAACCCAATCGGTAAGAAAGATTTTAACTCAACTTTGTGCTTGAGGGTTCTTGTGACCTTACTCCATCTTCAAATCTATTTATACACTAAGAGATTGACTTTAACATCTATGATCAACTAAGAATCATCGGACATAATCTTATAACATATGAAGAATGACTCAATTTTGGCTCAAGAAAAAATTGGGGTGTGACAACCAATCCAAACTATTCTATATTATCAATTTCCATTCTTGACCTCTGATTTTCTATATTATCAATTTAGAATCGTGAAGAAAGGAGCTTTAACCATAAACAAAATATTACTTATGAAAATAGACTTGAGTAACTAGGTGAGAAATCGAGAAAAATTACTTTATTTCAAAATGACGAAAAGGTACTCGTTATCACTGTGTTGCTATAAGGGCATTTAAGGAAAACAAAAGAAGGGGACTTTGAGGATTGGGTATTATGGTCGTAATTCCTCCGTCTTTTATTTTGTTCAAATTGCTAAATCATCCATCCTGTATTCTCTCCCCTTTAATTGCATAGATATCAAATGACTCATTCTATAGCTTTAACATCTACACCCCTAATTCGATACGGCATTGGTCGAAAAATTGGGGCTTTTCCTAGGGCAAACGAGCCATCGAGATCATCATCCAGATTATTCAGAATTCAAGCATTGCAAGATAATGGAGCAGGGCCTCGACGGCTGATTGATATAATTCGTATTGTTCCAGAGATTTCGAGAAATTATTTCAAAAGCCCTTCACGGAGGGCACTTTTTGGAGGTATATCATTGCTGGGTGGATTTTATGTGGCGCAGACAATTTCTCTGTCTTTTGGAGCTTTAGGAGTGAATGATGTGATTGCTGCTGTAGTGTGTGTTTTAATTACTGAGTATGTGACGCGGTTCTACTACAGTCGGCCTAAGGTGACTTTTCCGATTGCTCTTTTGAACAACTTCAAGATGGGTTTTACCTATGGTCTCTTCATCGATGCCTTTAAACTTGCCAGCTGAATTAATTGCAACAGTTTTGCCGCTGTAAGTAATTTTTGCGTACAATTTCCTCCTTTTGGGCTGTTTCCTTAAGGGCTTGTGGATATACAAGTCAGAAATAGTGAAGTTCTTATTCCAACTGTGTTGATTTTGTCTCATCTTTAGAAAAATGATACTCACTTCGTCCAACTTTACTTGACCCCTATTGATTTGACAACATCAAAAAGTAGTAAATGATAGGGATAACTTTACCAAATCATGCTTTAAATATAATTAATGCAATGGATTGAAAAATATAATAGGAAAGAAAACTATAATTAATAACAAGGGTAAATTAGGAACTAAGTGTAAAATTATCTCTTAATTTCATAAACTGGACAAGTATTGTTGGACATCCTAAAATAGTATAGGAGCCAAATAAAGATGGACAGAGGGAGTATATGAGAGTAACTCATTTCTTGTGCCTTGAAATTTAATAATCACCTTAGTTTGTTTACTATGCTTTGGGAATTGATGGAAGTTAAAGAGTAAATTGATGGAAGTTAAAGCATTACTCGGTACAAGTTCAAGAAGTAAAAAGTTCTCTTTTTCTTACTCCTCCTAGGAGTTCCCACTTTTTCTTTTGCTCCCTTGAAGACTTGTGTCCAGCTTACCATTTGAGCAAGAGCAACCTCCTCTAGTCCAAGAAGTAAAAAATGATGCCAAAATAAAGGCATTTTTAAGTGAATGAACTTTGAGATATGCTCTGCCCTTATTTATATGCCCAGAAGATGAGCTCTAACAAGAATCTCTTTTTTCGAAAACTGGGTAAATATTGAAGAAGTAGAATCTTGGGAAGCCGTTAATAGGATTTAATATTCTGGCCTTAGACATGTGATGAAGGTTAAAATGCCTTCACTACCCGCCACTAATGAAGTGAATTCTAAAATTCCCTGATGGGTTATTTGCACTCCAATTACTATGAAAATAATTCTAGAATAGCAGCCCTTTGTTTTTGCTAATAAGCATCCATTAAGAAAAAAGATTTTAGGAATAAAGTCATAGCGCGAGGTCATGAACTTTGATGTATGAATAGCGTTTAACTAAAGTTAATTCTACTGGTTTTATATAGGGTCCGGCAAGATTTTGCCTAACTTGTGGTCTTTCTCAGAGTGTACTGCGTTGTTCAAGAAGCTGGATAACCTGCTTTCAATATTCATTATTTTTTTTGCTGAGGATATGAGTAGTTTTTTCCCTATGGTTTTGGCTAATACTTATCTCATAAGCTAGCTTTGGGGTTGTGCCCAAGTTCCATTACTTAATATAGATCTCTTCCAAACCCATCTCTGTTCTTGGTTTACTCAATATTGGGCTTCCATATCATATTTTTCATACTCTAGTTGTACAATCCTGGACATGCAGGGGTGGATGGGAGTGTTAGAGACTCACATAGGTTGAGAGCATATGCTGTAACTTATATTCAATACAATAAACAAATTTTCTTTTGAAGGAATCAACCCCCTGGGTCAAAAGCTCAAGACGAAGTACCTACTTTTGTTTTATTTTGGTGTAAAGAAGATTTTGTAGATGATATTGAGTCTCTCTTAGGCATTATTGAATTTCTGTAAGAAGAACAAAGATTCATCTTAGGTTGGCTTCCAGCACAGCCTTTGTGCTGGACATTTATGTGGAACTGTTACCTTTCTGGGAAAAAAAAAATCAAGTTTGATAGACCTCCAACTGTCACTGGAATTTCATTTAAGAAATTGTTTCTTGAGACAGCTGTGAATATTGCAGCCTTGGAGTTCCCAATAACTGGATTAGAGAACTTTTCAATAAGGTTGATGATAAACGTAACCTCTTGAAGTTCTTTTGAGATTGCTAAGGCTTCTTGGTACACTTACAGTTAACCTATTTGAATCCAAGTGAATATTTTTAGAGAATTCAATTTCCCAATGCATCCGGGATTGGACCAAGTACGTATTTGATCTCTACTCAATACAGTTCACCCTGATTTTGCAACAGACAGATTATTAAATGGAGAGTGAAGCTTTTGTTTTAGTTATGGGATTAATGGCGAGATATCTCTGGGTTTTGGTTATGGGA
>JBCEWC010020378.1:0-10955 GCA_038996855.1 Solanum aculeatissimum
ATGTTCTCATGTTATGATTTTGGCTTATATTATCATGTTAAGGTTATGGCTTAGATGTTATGTATGATGTATGATTACGTGCTACGTACAAGCATGTTTCTCCCATTCCCGAATTTGCCCCCATAGCTTGAGTCACAAGCCCCTAAACCCTTAGAGCTTATGTGCTACATGCTTAGATTCCGCATTTCCGAACCGATGATGAGTGTAATGATGTTATGATGGCTTGATCGAGTGTCTTCGGGTCCTCTTTCGCCATGTCACATCTAGGCCCCTATCCGGGTCGTGACAGGGAGGGTACCGATGGGTTTGTTGTTTATTGTAATACTTTACGGGTTTGTTTGGGTTGTGTGTTGATGCAGCATGGAAAGGTGATTGCCTATGCTTCAAGGAAATTGAAGGTACATGAAAAAATATCTAGCACATGATCTTAAATGAGCAGTCGTGGTATTTGGATTAAAGATTTGACATCATTACTTATATAGGGTTCATGTTGATTTATTTACCATTTACAAGAGCCTCCAACATGTGTTCACTCAAAGGGACCTCAACCTAAGACAAAGAAGGTGGTTAGAACTTTTGAAAGACTATTACATGAGTATGAAGTACCAACTGGGTAAGGCTAATGTGGTAACCGATGCACGTAATAGGGTGTTCATGGTACTACATCCCACATTGAAGATGTTAAGAAAGAGTTAGTCAAAGAAGTACACCATTTGGATTATTTGGGTATAAGATTAAGTGGTTCAAATGATGGTGATGTGATGGTCTAGAATGGTTCTGAATCTTCATTGGTGGTTGATGTCAAAACCAAGCAAGACCTTAATTGCACCTTAGTTGAATTGAAGACACTGGTGAAAGGAGGCAAGGTAGAGGTTTTCTTCCTAGCGGGAGATGGTGTGTTTAGGTACCTCAGTAGACTATGTATGTCGGATGCCAATGGGTTGAAAAGTTTGATTTTAAAGGAAGGTCATAATTCCTCCTATTCCATTCATCTCAGTTCCATAAGATGTATAGGGACCTAAGGGAAGTGTATTAATGGAATATTGGAGATGAATATGATTCATTCGGTATTTCATGTGTTTATGCTGAGTAAATTAATGGGTAATCCAAACTCCATAGCTCCATTGAAGGATGTGAGTGTTAAGGACTTGACTTATGAAGAGGTCCTGCTTGATATCCTAGACTGACAAGTGAAAAGGTTAAGAAAGAAAGAGGTTGCATCCATTAAAGTACTTTGAAGGAACCAACAAGTTGAAAGTGCAACTTGAGAAGCGGAAGTGGATATGATAAAGTGATACTCTTATCTTTTCCAACCTTCTCTAGTCTAAGGTACAAAGTTTGTAAAACCTCATACGTGAAATGACTGTAAAATGGAAAAATATAGAAAATTTTGAATTGGATTGGTATTGCGAGCCAATCTATGGCTAGTGGACTAAACCATAGATCATAGACAGGCTTCGTGGTTTGGTCCAACACTTAGTGAGAATTTTAAACACTGAAAGTCAAATTTTAAACATTTGGTGAGACTATATTTTTACTTTAAAGGTGAGCTAGGACCTGCTTGAGCCCCCATCTATATTATGACTTAGAGGCATTGTTGGACATGCCACATTGATTTCAGACTTGTATTTCTTTCATGCTATGTATGACTCCTATGCTATGCTTAAGTCAACTTCCACTTATTATGTTATTCTCCTTTTGTTTACTTTGTATGCTTGTTGTATGCTGAGAGGCTTGGGTGAGGTACCATCGGTCCCCTTCTTTGCCATATTACGACCAGGCCCTAAGCTTGGGTCATGACAAACTTGGTATTATTGCACTAAGGTTTTGAAATGGTCCTCAGATTCCAACATATCACGCCAAGTAGAGTTTTATAAATAGGTGTGAAACACGTCACATCTATGAGTAGGAGGCTACAAGGCATTTTAGGAAATATTTCACTTCTTCATGATTCATGTCATGCCATTGAATGTGTCCTAAGGTTTCCTAACTTTAATAAATATTCTTTGTTGCCTTTATAGATAATTCCTCAAAGCAGAGCACCTTATCCTAGAGAGAGTCCTGTTAATTAGGGTCAAGCTCCTCAAAATCCTATAAGAGAGACAGCCACTCATGCTGACTTCCTAACTACTTTTGGTATGTTGGACTGGGTTGTGGCTAACCAAGATAGATAGTTTTTAGGTCCTTCTCCTCAAGTGCCCAACCTAGCTGCTAGGGTGAGAGATTTTTCTCAGATGAACCCTTAAAAATCTATGGTTTCAAAGTTGATGAAGATGCTCAACAGTTTATTGATGAGATATACAAAATATTAGCTATTATAAGGGTATCTTCAAAAGAGAAGACTGAGTTAGCTGCTTACAACTAAAGGGAGTGGCCCTAGCGTGGTATACTCAATAGGTGACTAAGAGAATGGGTGATGACAAAATTGGTTGGGAGGAGTTCAAAACTACTTTTCTAGATCGTATCTTCTATATTGAGATTAGGAAAATAAAAAATGATCGAGTTAATTAACCTCAAATAAGGGAGTATTAGTGTGAGGGAGTACGCACTCAAGTTCACCAAGATTTCAAAATATGCCCCTACATTGGTTTTCAATCCTTGTGCTAGAATGCATAAATTTATTTTAGGGATCTCAGATTTGATAATCAAAGAATGTTGTACCGCCATGCTTATTAAGGAGACAAAAATTTCTTAGCTTATGACTTATGCCGAACATATTGAGGGAGAAAAGATCAAGGATTGGAGAATAAGAGAATCTAAGAGAAGACTATTTTATGGTGGGTTCTCTAATACTAAAAGTGGTAGTGGAAACAACCATTCTCAACAAGGCCATAGGTTCTAAGGACAAGGCTCAACTCAAATTCTAAATCGAAGGGTTGCTAATGATAGAGTGCCTTATCCTAAGGTACAAGGTGAAGATGGGATAGTTAATCCCAAGTGTGTGGATGTGGGAAGAATCATACGGATAGATGCTTGAGAGATTTAGGTGCTTGTTATGGGTGTGCAAGATGGGTCACAAACTTGTGGAATGTCCTCCTATTCTAAAGAAAGGTCAAGGAGGTTCTCCTCAAATACCAATGGTTCTGAGTGGTCAAGACCAAGAAAGGGCCCAACAAAGTGATTCTCTTTACAACAATAGGATTTATGCTTTACATGCTAGACTGGAAGTGGAGGAGACTCCAGATATGATGACTAGTATGTTGAAAGTCTTTGATTTTGATGTGTATGCTTTGATTGATCTGGGTGCAAATTTATCTTTTGTAACTCCTTTCATGGCTGTTAAGTTTAAAATGAGTCCTAAAATCTTGAGGGAGCTATTCTCAATTTATACTCCAGTGGGTTAGTAAGTTATATCCCATAGAATCTATCGGGGTTATCCTGTTATAGTTTTGCATAGAATCATTTCTTGTGATCTTGTTGAGTTTGAAATGGTTTATTTTTATGTCATTTTAGAGATGGATTTATTATATTCTTCCTATTCTTCCATAGATTGTAAGACTCAAAAAATCAAATTCTAATTCTCAAATGAGTCTATTCTTAAGTAGGTAGGTAGTGACTCTACTTTCAGAGGTCGATTTATCTCCTATCCCAAAGCTCGAAAGATAATTTACAAAAGGTGTATCTATCATATAGTAAGGTTTAGAGATGTTGAATCCAAGTCTCCTACTCTTGAGTTATTTTCTGTGGTGAATGAGTTTCCGGATGTCTTTCTTGAAGATTTGCCCAGTATTCCTCCTAAAAGAAAAGTAGACCTTGGTAAGATCTTCTTCTTGATACTCAAACTATCTCCATACCTCTTTACTGAATGAAACCAACAAAATTGAAGGAGTTAAAGGATTTATTGGATAAGGACTTTATTAGGCTAAGTATTTCATCGTGGGGTGCTCCTATTTTATTTATGAAGAAGAAGGATGGGTCACATCAAATGTGTATAGACTATTGGTAATTGAAAAACGTGGCTATAAAAATAAATATTCATTACCGAGAATTGATGACTTATTTGATCAGTTGCTAGGTGCTACTCACTTCTCCAAAATTGACCTTCATCCAGTTATCATTAGTTGAGGGTAAAGGAATGTATTATTCATAAAAAAAACTTTTCAGGCTAGATATGGGAACTTTGAGTTTGTGGTGATGTTATTTGGGTTGACTAATCATGAATTGGGTGTCCAAGACATTCCTTAATACTTTACTTACTGTCTTCATTGATGATATTCTAATTTATTCTCAGATTGAGCAAGTGCATATGGATCATTTAAGGTTGGTGCTTTAGACTTTAAGGTACATATAGTTATTTGCAAAATTCAGTAAATGTGAGTTTTTGTTGCATGAGGTGTCCTTCCTTGGCCATGTAGTGACTAGTGATGGTATTAAAGTTTGTCTAAAAAAGACTGAGCTAGTGAAGAATTAGCCTAGAACGTTGTCTTCTTCAGATATTCAGAGCTTTCTTGGGTTGGCTAGTTATTAGGAGAGATTTGTTGAAGGCTTTTCATCCATTGCTACACCTTTAACTAATCTGACTCAAAAGAAGGCCAAGTTCCAATGGTCAGATGAATGTGAAAGGAGTTTTCAGACTTTGAAAGACCGTCTCACATCTGCTCTTATTTTGACTTTATCTGATGGTTTATATGGATTTGTGGTATATTATGATGCTTTCTATATTGGTTTGGGTTGTGTGCTAATGCAACATGGCAAGGTCATAATAAATGTATCTAGACAGTTGAAAGTGCTTGAGCGAATTACCCAACTCGTGGTCTTGAGTTAGTGGTGTTTTTTTGCTTTGAAGATTTGGTGATATTATCTTTATGGGGTTTATATTGATATATTTACTGGCCACAAGAGTTTTCAATACATGTTCATCCAAATAGATCTCAACTTGAGATAAAGGAGGTAGTTGGAACTCCTTAAGGATTATGACATGAGCGGCCAATACCATTCAGGCAAGGGAAATATTGTAACTAATGGCCATAGTAGACTATCTATGGATAGTGTGGTTCATGTTGAGGAAGCCAAGAAGGAGTTAGTGAAGGGTGTGCATCATTTGGCAAGATTAGGTGTTAGATTAATTGATTCTAATAATTGTGGTATCCATATTCATAATGGGTTGAATCTTCTGTGGTTGTTAATGATAAAGAAAAATAGGACTTAGATCTATCATTAGTTGAGTTGAAGAAGTTTGTTTTTGAAAAGAAGATAGAGGTTTTCTCCTAAGAGAGAGATGGTGTACTTAGGTATCAAGACCAGTTGTGTATTTCTAATGTTAATGGCCTAAGGGAAGTGATCTTGAGAGAGGCTTATAACTCTCCATATTCTATATATTCGGGATTTACCAAGATATACCGAGACTTGAGGGAGGTGTGTTGGTGGAGTGACATAAAGAAGGATATAGCTAAGTTCGTGTTAGAATGCCCAAATTGTCAACAAGTGAAAGTAGAGCATCAAAGGCCCGGTGGTTTAACCCAAGATATTGAGATTCTTACTTGGAAATGAGAGTACATCAACATGGATTTTGTGATAGGTGTGGCCCGCACCCATAAGCATCATGACTCTATTTGGGTAATCATGGTCAAAATGACTTAATTGGATCATTTTCTACCGATTAAGACTACTTTTAATGTCGAGGATTATGCAAAGTTGTACATTCAAGAGTTGGTTAAATTGTATGGTGTGACTTTGTCCATCACAATGGATCAAGGTACCCAATTCACTTCTCACTTTTGGAGGTCATTTTACAAAGGGCTTGGTACTAAGGTAAAGTTGAGTACCACATATTATCCTCAAATTGATGAGCAAGCCATCAGGATAATTCAAACCTTGGAAGATATGTTGAGGGCTTATGTGTTGGAGTTCAAGGATAATTGGGACGACGACACATTGAGTTTGCCTATACCAATAGTTACCATTTTAGCATTGAGATGGAACCATTTGAGACCTTGTATAGAAGGACATGTAGGTGTCCTACAGGTTCATTTAAAATAGGTGAGGTTCGTTTAAAATAGGTGAGGTTCGTTTAAAATAGGTGAGATGACATTGATTAACCCTGAATTAGTGTTATATGTTATGGAAAAGGTTAAGTTGATTTGAGAGAAGTTAAAAATGGCTCAAAGTCATCAAAAGTCATATTTTGATGTTAGAAGGAGAGACCTTGAGTTCCATGTTAAGGATTACATGTGTGTGAAAGTTTCACCCATGAACGGTGTGATGCACTTTGGCAAAAGGGACAAGTTAAGTCCCTAGTTTGTAGGCCCTTATGAGACTGTGGAATGAATTGGTAATGTGTCTTATAAATTGAATTTGCCTCTGTATATGAGTTCCATTGATCTGTGTTCCATTTATCCATGTTGAGGAAGTTGGTTGGTGACCCAAGTACTATTGTTCCTTTGGAAGGGGTTAAAGTTGAGGAAAATTTGACTTCTGAAGAGGTTCCAATTGAAATCTTGGATAGACAACTGAAAGGGCTTCGTAACAAGGATATTATACCGATTAAAGTCATTTGTAACTAAAATGTTGAAAGTGCTACATGGGAGGTAAAATTGGATATGATGTGATGATACTCCTATCTATTTCAATTTACACAAGCCTAAGGTAATAGGTTCTTCATGATTAAATGGTCTAAATTTTCTCATTTATATATTTTTCATGTCATAATATGACTGCATGTTCACAAAACTGATTTGAATGATACTTTTAGCATGTATTTGATTTCATAGTTTTACATGTTAAATTTGCATTATGCATTCACGTTGGGCTGTTTCATGATCATTTTGACCCTTTCAAGCTTTGTTTTGTCTCATTTGAGAACGAATGATCCCAATGAGGAGATGATGCAAGGATCTAAACTTCATAAGGCTATAATGATGCATGAAAAAGTGTTTCAAAGAGTTTTTAGATAGGGTGCCCCATCAAGGACCCCTTTATGGCCTTTGAAGAACTTCACTGACCATGAAGTTACTTGTGAAGGTGGCCTTGGCCTTGGTTCAAGGCTGCCTTGAAGGTGTTCCCCCCATGGAGCACACCACGTCCAATGGTGCACACCACGAGGCTTGGTGTATCTCATGGAGGGTGCCCTTCACAAGACCCTCCTTGTTTCCCTCCAAGTATACTACCACGAACCCCTTCACGGCTCATGGTGCACACCACAGCTAGAAAGGGGTTTCATGCAGTGCACTTTGACCAGATATGGGCCTTATTTTAGTAAGGGTCTTTTGGTAATTTTTCCTAAATCTAAGTGTATTTGGGATATGTTATGACTCCTTTAACCCTCTAAGTTAGTTCCCATGCCTTTCATAGAACTCCCTGCAAGCCTAAACTCTTAGTCTCTCAAATCAACCTCTCAAAAACACTCCCTAATTGCTAGACTCAAGTTCAAGATAAGGGTTCTTCATGGATTTCAAGTTAAAGATGTTTTCCTCTCAATTTCATCATTTTAATCTTAGGTATGTGGAATCATCCATGTTTTCTTTTTCAATCATGGAGCCCAAACCTCTTTTATCTATTTTTATCTACTTTAAAGCATAAGTCAAGTATTGTTTTCTTGATTTAATAATTGTTGCAATTATAATATGAGTTGTATTCAAATGATGATTTAAACATGAATTAAGCATTATTATTTCATATCATATAGTTTTCATGATATTTGAACTTACATGACTTGATAAACTATGAAATTGTACATGAGTAATCTAAATTATGATTCAAATATTCTTATGGATTATGCTTATTTTTACTTAATTGTCATTATTTGAACTTGATTCTCATTATAATAACCCAAAATTTTTCGAAAACTCCTTATAGTTGGTCTTTTATGATGTACTACTGTTCATGGTTGAGTTTTGGTAGCCATAGGTTGAGTTTAAGTGGCCGAACACAAAACGGATCAGTTGGTGGCCTAGAGAGGCCGTTTGGGTAGTAGACTTTGAGCTAGCATAACTTTTGATACGGGTTGAATCCTGTGGTATGCTATATATAGAATTTAGTCTCTTTTATTTAGCTTCATAACTCAACTGATTTCACTCGATTCGGAGTTCGTATGAGGAAGTTATGGTCTAAACAATGAGATTGCCTGAAATTGAGAAAACATTGGAGATAGGCTCTGAAAAGTGGCCAAGGAATGGGCCACGGTCCGTGAAACTTTTCACGGTTTGTGTGGGGCCTCGTGTAGAGGTCCAGTCAGCTAGGGGTGCCCAGGAACCACCCCATGAGACAAGTCATAGGCCACGGACCAGTACACGGTCCGTGAGCCCTTTGACGAGTCGTCAAGTGGGACAGAACCTTGGCCAAGATGTGGTTGGTCTAGGTGGCTAAGGCAAGGTTCACGGGGTAGGTCTACGGTGCGTCAACCCTCAAACGGCCCGTCAAGTTGTCCCGTCAAATGGTTGGTCAGGTGTTTGTGTTAAAAATTTGGCTAAGTACATTTTGATGGTCACTTGAATGGACCGTGAGACAGGCACACGGGCACTATAGCACCTCCGTGTGACCCTGCTTAGACTGGAAAAGTCCATTTCATTTGGGGTAATTTCGTGATTTAATATTTCCCTAAGCCCGTTTTACTATCCTAAGGTCTCCTAAATCCCTAAATCAATCCCAAAACCCTTATTCTTCAATTCAAACTCTCCTACATTCACTTTGGGAATCCTAAAATCCTCTTAGCCTCCATTGAAGAAAGCTTGAAGATTTGGGGAAGATAACCTTGACTATGTTTGACCTTGCTATTTGTTGCTGAAATTAAGGTATGTGGGATTTGATTCAAGGATCCTCTTTCATACTTGAAGACCCAAGAACCCTAGCTCTTTAAATTTGATTTTTAAGCTTTCAATAATGTTATGGGTTCTTCCATTAATGTTGTATATTAGTGTTCGGAATTGAGTGTTGTAGTTATTAGGTGATTTAATCATGATTTTAAGCTTGATTTCATGAATGTTAATTGGAACCCTTGATGATTTAAAGTGTCTTTCAAAATATGAAATAAAGTCTCGATTCCATTACCCATGTTCTTGTATCTCATTCATGGCATGTGCATGGTTATTGTTCCATTGGAACCCTTCATTGAAACTCTTGATTGAAACTCATGTTCATGTAATGTTATGACTTGTGATCACATAGTCCTTTTCCATGGCTCTTTGAACATATTGGGTGCTTGCACCATATTGACATGTCTTGATTGCTTGCTTGCAAGACCATGTAGATGAGCTCTCTATTGCATTGACATGAAATAATCATGAAATGTTTTGGAAACTCTTGTTGGCCTATGGCCTAAGCATGAACATTATTCATGAACATTGGTTTTAACATGACTAATGATGCATGATATTGAAAGAATGTTAGTCTCTTGTTTTAAATATTGCATGTATATATATATGTACGTATTATCGTGAGATGAGAATTAGCACCGAAGGAGTGGGTGGGAATATGGGATATCTCCAAGGCCCTACCCATTCCGTCAAACCATGTGCCACCATGGGTATATAAATCCCTGGATATGGATTTCATGTCATGCTATCCCTTGTTTAAGGGTGTCTTGGGTTACACTTGGCACGTAGACCGGATCCGAATAGTGGCTCATTCAGGTCACTCGTGTTGTCGGTTGAGGTTACATCCCCGCTATATATGAACATAGGATTGTATTTCATGCATCATGGCATGGCATATTGGTATACTACCCCTTGGCTACGTGCATTCCTTTCGTATACTTGTCCCCTTGACTTGTTGCTTGGTCATACTATACTTGTCATATGCATTGCATGCCTGCATACTTAGTGCTTAATTGTGCTAACCCATATTCTTATCTACATATTCTAACCATATAGAGACCGAGGGTGACATTTATATTCTATCGGACGACGCTTGATATTCTATTGAAGACTTACTAGTTATGAGCCCTCTTGTTCATGGGCAATATCCACCGTCTATTTACCACTTTACTTTTATGTATTTACTTTCCATTGACTTGAGGGTGAGCCTCAAACCAGTCGAGGCCCCGCTCACCTATGTAGAGGCATTGTTTGAAAAATCTACACTCTTGTATGTTTAACTTGTATGTTAGATATTTGGTTATGTAATATGATGATATTTAGCCTTGTTTATGATCATGTCCTCTTGTTATGATATTGACCTGAATGATGGGTATTGTGAATGACTATGTGCTATATGCATGCATGCTTATCCCATCCCCGATATTGTCCCCATAGCTTGAGTCCCAGGTCCCAAATTCCTTAGAACATACTTGCTATGTGTTTAGCTTCCACGCTTCCGAACCGATGATGTTTGTAATGATGCTATGACGGCTTGATTGAGGGTCTTCGGGTCCTCTTTCACCATGTCACATCTAGGCTCCCTATCCAAGTCGTGACAAATATGGCATCAGAGCCCTATGTTTGTAATGATCCTCGGAGTCCAACATTCCGCGTCTATTAGAGTCTTGTTCATGGGTGTGATGCGCGCCATGTCTATGAAAAAGAGGCTATGATGACGTTCTAGGAAATTTTTTCACTTCATTTCTTCCTTATGTCGTTCCATGAGATCTTGATAAGTCTCTAAACATTGGTGTTGTCGTTCTTTCAGAAAATGCCTCCAAGAAGAGCTCTTCTTCCCCATCCGACTACGGAAGTTGAGGAAATGGCACCCCGGGCACTGGTTGAGGAACAGGTGACCCATGCCGAATTTTGCAATGTTGTCTCTATGTTAGCACAAGTTGTGGCCAACAATCTAGGACCATCTACCCGACCACTATCACTACTCCGACTTCAAGAGTGAGGGACTTCACTCGTATGAGTCCTCCGAAGTTCTATGGTTCTAAGATCGATGAGGATTCTTAAGAATTTATGGATGAGCTCACCAAGGTCTTGTCTATTATGTGTGTTAGTTCGGAGGAAAAGGCAAAGTTGGCGGCCTACCAACTCAAGGATGTTGCTCAAGTTTGGTATGGGCAATGGCTTATGGAGAGGGTGACAGATGTG
>JBCEWC010020379.1:0-10954 GCA_038996855.1 Solanum aculeatissimum
TTACCATGTTGCATAAGCACACAACCCAAACCAATACGTGATGCATCACAATAAACCACAAACCCATCTAGACCATTTGGCAAAGTCAAAACCGGAACCGATGTAAGTCGATCCTTCAAAGTTTGGAAGCTCTTCTCACATTCATTAGTCCACACAAACTTGGATTTCTTTTTAGTCAATTTGGTCAACGGAGACGCTATAGATGAGAAACCTTCAAAAAATCTTCTATAATAGTCGGCCAAACCAAGGAAACTCCTAATATTCGAAGAAGTCAACGCTCTAGGCCAATCTCTCAAAAATCTCACCAAAAGGAAGTCATATTTCTTATAACCTCAACTGACCCTTCTATGCTTTTTGAGTCAGGTACAGACAAGTTTTCTATCTCTAATAGAATGGATTCTTCTACTATTAGTTAAGGTCAATATCCATCTACACAAGACATATCTAGAGGAACTGTTACTTCTTCAGCTAATAAAGATAGTACAGCCAGTACTATATCATTAAGAAGATCATCTAGAGGAAAGAATCCTCCTATTTGGATGAAGGATTTTGTGTCTCTCAGCATTCATCAAGATACACCCTATGCACTATCCAAGTTTGTATCTTATGCTAATCTATCATCAAAGTATCAGGCATACCTATCTGCCTTCTCAACTGAAATAGAACCAATAAATTATCAAGAAGCCAATAAGGATCCTAGATGGATTGAAGTAATGCAATCTGAGATAGATGCCTTGAACAACAATAATACCTGGGAAGTGGTCACTTTACCTGAAGGAAAAATACCTATAGGATGAAAATGGATATTTAAGATTAAATATAAGGAATCAGGTGAGGTGAAAAGGTTTAAGGCGAGACTTGTTGCTAAAGGATATAGTCAAAGAGAAGAAATGGACTATCAACAAACATTCTCTCCTGTTGTCAAAATGAAAACTATAAGAACGATTTTGACATTATCATCAATACATCAATGGCACGTACATCAAATGGATGTATACAATGCTTTCTTACAAGGAGACCTTCAAGATGAAATTTACATGGAACTACCACAAGGATTTCATAGCCAGGGGGAGAATAAAGTAGTAGGCTAAGAAAATCCTTGTATGGTCTCAAACAAGCACCAAGGCAATGGAATGCTAAACTAACAGAAGCGTTGGTGTAGGCTAAGTTTCAACAAAGCCAATTTGATCACTCATTATTCACTAGGAAGACCAGTAAAGGAGTAATTGTAGTATTAGTGTATGTGGATAATATGCTCATCACAGGAAGTAACTTGGAGTTGATCAAAGAGACCAAAGAAATACTACATCAAGCCTTTAAAATGAAAGACCTGGGAGAGTTAAAATATTTCTTGAGAATAAATCACTGATCATAACAGCTTATGATTGTTTATTAGTGTTACTATCTCTGCTTAATTTTGCTTGATTTCCACTATTATATGCTTTATAGTCTTCTTAAAGGGTGTTTAGATTGACTTTTAGAAAGTGACTTATAAGTTAAAAGTCATAAATAATAAGTTGGGGATACCCAACTTTTGACTTTTGGCTTTTTCTATACTTTTTTAGCCTAAAAAGGTGTATTTTTTGTTATTCCCAATCACTTCCAAAACTAAAAATATAGCTTAAAAACCAAAAATTGCTTAAAATAAGTCAATCCAAGCATCCACTTAAACTGATTTGTCTTGATTGATTTGGACAAACGTCATCACACCCGGATTCATGAGTCATGACAAAGTCAGACTCATATTTTAAGTTTTTTAAAATTAAAATTCTTACTCCTCCCTCCATTATGAACGAGCCAAATGGTTATGAAGTGTCATTTCAATTGGGAGATGTTAGATATATATCACTTTCAATGGATCTGAAATTTCCAAAAGAATAGGAGCAACATGCTTTATATCTTTACTTTGCTTTTGATAAAACATGATATTTGACAAACTAAGAAGTAGCTGAAGCAGACAACTGTTAGACGACATATCTACTTCAGCTGCTTGCTTAGGCAGACAACTGCTTATTGACGTGTCTGATTCAGCTGTTTGATTTTAAAAAAAATTTAAACAAATAAAAAATTCAATTGATTATTGAAATTAATCTATCAAAGGGTACAAACGAAATAACATGTATTATTTAATTACGAAACTACGTAAAAATTACCATGAATCTAGATAAGTATAAAAAAATACTATAAATCATGATATATCGACGTCACATAAAAGGGGATAAAAGAAATAGTATGTATTATTTAAGTATGAATTTATGTAAAAATTACCATAAAATTTTATAATTAACAACAACAATATATCTATATATGAAATTTAAATAAAAAGAATCAATGACGCATAAAGAAGGATAGATGGATAACATATGTTATGTAAAAATGACGTAAATGTAATATAGATCATAATAATTTAAAATTTTAAAAATTAAAAGATATAAAAAAATTAACTTTCGAATTTTTATTAGTGCCACATAAATTGAGACAAGAGGAATAACATATTTTATTTAAAAATTATGTAGAAAAGCACTATAATTCACAATAATTAATAATTTAAATGATTTAAAAATCCTATTAAAATTTAATTGATTTTCTAAATTCTATCTATATCACCTAAATTGAGATATAAAAATAATAAATATTGAGCCCGTGCAAGCACCGGTGTCTAGCTTATCTTATAAATGGTTAGCTTTTGTAAACATTCTTACACCTAAATGCATTTATATGGAACTTGAGTTCTTTAAATATTCAGAATGCAGCTCATCCATCTACACTATTATCCTTTCGAATGTCACCACTTATCAGCCATACGTTACGCTTCATGGATGGATAGACAAAGTGCACACAAAGGCCCAGAATTGACTTGCTCATTAATGAATAATGATCATATATATTTCCGAATAATTACCTTTTTAAATCCCTTTTATAAAATAATTACTAACATATTTTTTATTTATTATCTAGATATTTTATATTTGAAAAATATTATTATTTATAGCAACTGAATTATGCATGTAATATAAATTAATTACACTATGCATAAAAAATGTATTGAAATTATAAAAATGTATTATAAGTGTCTTAAAATATATTAAACTTATATTTTAGTAAGTAATCTACATTATGTATTAAAAGTGAATTATATATGTATTAGAATCATATTTTCATAAATAGTAAATATTTTATAAATATGGTATATATATGTAAGTTCCTTTTTTTTTTTTATAATTAAACCAATATTAGTTCTTTGTTTCAACTCATTAATTTTTCATCTATCCTAAAAAGAATAATTTTCAAAAACAAACCTAAACTATTCTCTTTTTTTAGTTTCATATCTAAATTATTGGAAGTGTTAGTTTCATACTTAAACTATCATATTTTAATTTGAAAAACACACCTCTCTTCTTTTATTCCACTCTCACCATAATGTGTATACTACACTCTCTTTTTTATTTAAAAGAAAAAGATCACATCACAGTTCACATGGACAAAACATTCCAACTTTATGAAAAATAAATAAATTATAGTATTAGTTAAAGTTAAATATTAAAGTATTATTTCTTCAAATATTTATAAAATATAATATAAATTATTTTTCTTACCCCTCTCCACCACTTCCTCTCACCATAATACCCTCCCCCCCCCTCCAAATATTTTAGTTTTTTATTTTAAAATTCTTTGTTAAATTTTTAAAGAATTTTTTACTTCATCTCCTCGCTCCTCCCTCCCCGTCCCCTCCCTAAGATAATAATTTTGTTGTTATTTTAATTTTTTTAGAAAGAAGAATTTTATCCTACCCATCTAATCCTCCTCTTTCATTTATTTCTCATTTTTAAAATTTTTATTGTTTGCCGCAAGATTTTTTAAAAAATAAATTTCTTATTTAAATTATATTTGATACACAAGTAGAAAAAATATTTTTCTAAAAATATGTGTAATAGATGTAAAAAATATTAAAATTTTAAAAAAGATAAAATAAATTAGGAGCGGAAGGTTAGATGGGGGTGGGTTAGATTTTTATTTATTTTAAAAAATAAAAAATAATATCAATTTCTTTTAGGGAGAAGTAGAGGAGGGGATGAAATTCAATTTTTTTTAAAGTATTTGACAAAAGAGATTTTAAAAAATAAAAGGGTGGGGATTGTTGGGGGGTGAGGGGCGGAGTAGGTGAGAAAAATATTTTAAATTTTATTTTTTTAAAAATAATTATTTTTTTGTAAAAAATATTTTTATATTAATACTTTAATTTTTAACTTTTAGCTAATATTAATAGTTTATTTAATTTTTGTCAAGATGAAATATTTTATCCATGTGGCATGCTATGTGACAAGGGTTTTTTCAATAAAGAGAAAGAGTATATCACATATCACTAAGGTGTATATCACATATCACTAAGGTGTGTGTTTTTAACTAATAAGTGATAGTTTAGGTATGAAACTCACATTCCCAATAATTTAGTATAAAACTCAAAAAAATGAAAAAAGAAGAAGATATTTTAGGTGTATTTTTGACACTTATCCCAAAATGACTTCCAATTTAGTATATCTTCTATATTTTATTTTATATTTATAATTCTTTATTTATATTATATTAAAAGTAAACACATTTTTACATTAAAGAGTTATGACTTTTCCTAAGGATTGTGAAGGGTTGTCACTTTTCCAAATGATTGTGACGTTTTTAAAAGGTTTATGACTTTTTCGATGACTTATGACCTTTTTGATAAGTTATGATTTTACGAATGATTGAAATTTTTCCAAAGGATTGTTTTGACTTCTCTATTCAGTATGAAGGAATATTTTGCTGCGATTAGTAATTGACCTTAGATATGTCACATATAGATAATTTGGTATGCATGTGCAACACATATCAACAAACTAGTCACACAAAAACATGTCTTATTAGTTGTTCTGTTTGCAAATTATCTCTACCCTTGTACTTTTTTCCTGTAAAGACAATACCTAATTTTCCAACTTTGGTTGGCGCTATCGATCCTAGTGAGTGTTTCAGCAACAGCAAGTTGTATATGACTTACCAGCTATTTGCTTTATTGAGCCCTGGCCAGTTCATGATTTATAGGACTAGTCGAACACGTTTATTACTTTGGCCTTTTGGGTTCATTATATTGTATGATGATAAAACAAAATTGTATTCGATCTTTCAAAATAAGCATGGGGTCCATCTGGTGGTCCACCCCATTCAATATAAATAAACACTCACATTCAATGTTTTTATCAAATTAAGTGATTTATCTTAAGCTGATAAATAGTTAAAGTAAAAACACATCTCACTTAATCAAGATATACAATAACAAATACATAGTATATATAGTACTTATGTTATAGTCGATCCGCAACGGTAAGGGATCATTTGGTTTGAAAATAAATTATGATGGATTAAGTTTTACAAGAATTAATTATGATAGTATTAGTTATATTAGAAATTTTTTTTAATCAATTATTTAACTTATTGTATTTAAAATAATATGATCCCAAAGTTTAGAGTTTTAGAAATTCTTTCACTAGCTACCAACCAATTTTAGGCATTCAATTTTGATGTCGTCGGGTAAACGTACCTAAAATTAAACTTCATTATCTGAACAGTCGCATCAGATTGATGATGACCACCATCCCACTCCCAAAATCAGGGTATTCTTTGAAGCACAATCCCTTTATTCCATACCCCACAACTAGAGATGTCAAAATAGAATTAGTCCATGGGGCCGATCCAATCCTACTCGTTATTAGGGGTAGAATTGGGATATGATTTTTCAAGCCCATTTAGAATCAAAATTTATAAGCTCGGCCCAACTAAGCCTTTGACCCTTGAGAGAGCTCGGGTTGAGGTCGGCCCATGGACCAAAATAATTATTTAATTTGAATTAAAATAACTAAAGTTATAAGGCGTAATTGTTTGTTAGTTTACAAGTTTATTTTTTCAAATTTTCTTTACTCATTTATTTGTAAAAAAAATATTATTATTTTTCTTTAGTCATAGAATAACTCAAATATGATCATTTGTGTTTATTTAATTTGAAAATCTTCTCATTTCTTAATGTTATATATTCCAGATATGAGATTGTAATTAAAAACACCACTAATCATATGTATAATGCATATTATGATTGTAATTATAATGTTCTTTCATATAATTTGGTTAGGTATGTCGAAAAACTTAATATGTTGATGGAATTTCAAGTTTAAATTTAGATTAAAAAGGAAAAAAATATTTTTTCAAAAAGATAAGGGTTGGCCCGTCCCAACCTGCGACCATATTAGGGTTGGGCCGGTCATTTCAAGACCCATTCAAACGAAGGGTCAGTCTATCCCAACCCCTCCAAATTCCTTGGTCTGCAAGGCTTAGGCTGGGTGGGACTGGATTGACCTGTTTTGACAGTTATACCCATAATTATTTCTACAAATCCATGTACAGTCAAATTTAGCGGTAACGATTATTCGTTATAATGATATTTCACCATAATTTGCCTTTGTCTACATTTGATTTTCCTGATATATTCTGCATTTTATTTACATCGATAATATTTACCATAGTAATAAACTTTTTATGAAATAACTTTTTTATAATATTTACAGATAAATGTCAAAAACGAATTTGAACTATCGTCTTTCTTTTTGAGTTTCATACCTAAATTAGTGGTAGTGTGAGTTTCGTATGGTAATACCTAAACCATCATTTATTAGTTTTAGTAACACACTTTTCTTTTTCTATTACACTATCACCATTATGTATGTGATACACTCTCTTTTATTTTTAAAAAAAAAAATCACATCAAAATTCACATAGACAAAATCTTTCATCTTGACAAAAAATAAATAAATTATAGTATTAGTTAAAGTTAAATGTTAGAGAGTTCTTATTTCTAAAAAATATAAAATAAAATGTACAATATTTTTCTTACCCCACTACACCACTTCCTATAATTGCCACCCCACCCCTTGTGAACCAACAAAATTTTAAGTTTTTTTAAAAATAAAATTACAATTTATATTTTTTTTAAAAAATATTCCTACTTCATCTCCCCCCCCCCCCTCCCCCTTTCAAATAATAATTTAGATACTATTTTAATTTTTTTGAGAAAAAAATTATTCTAGCCCACCCACCTAATCCTCCATTGTTTTCTTAGTTTTAGAAAAATACTTTACTTACCGCAAGACTTTTTTCACAATATTTTTTTTCTATTATATTCAGTATACAAGGTGTAAAAAATATTTTTCTAAAAATATGTGTACATATCTCTAATAAAATGAAAAAAATATAAAAAAGATAAAATCAAATTAGGAGCAGATGGTTAGATGGGGCTGGATAAAATTTTATTTATTTTAAAAAATAAAAATACTATGAAATATCTTGTTAAGAAGACGTAGAGGAGGGGGCTGTTTTATTTTTTTTAAAATGTTATATAAAAGTTTTAAAAAAATAAAAGGGCAAGGATTGTTGGGGGTTGAGGGTAGGGATGAGGAGGGAAAGGTGGTGGAGTAGGTGAGAAGAATATTTTAAATTTTTTTTTAAAATAATATTTTTTTAAAATAATATTTTCTTGAGAGAATATTAATAATTTAGTCTTTAACTTTTAACTAATACTAATATGTAACACCTTGAATTTTTTGTTTAGCTAAGATTGAGTTATCTGTTACATGCACATAAAGAGATACCAAATGATTCTTAATTGAACATAGGATTTAAAGTCAATCTTATGGTGTGGAAATAGATTTAGAGATTAGTTAAAGTCACAAGAACCCTCTAGTGCAAATTTAAGTTAAAAACTTCTTTACTGATTGTGTTTCGATATGTAATTGTACAAAAATTAGGTAATCCAATGACTTACAAGATTGTTTTTATATATATGATATAAAGGATCTTTTACATCAAGTCAAGTCTAAAGAATTCCTATTGAATAAATTTTTGTATGACTTCATAGAATGATCAACTTAAAACGATCATATATCCTAGAATATAAAGATTTGGGTGTCCCACAACCTATCAAATTAAAGATCTTTGAATTCTCTTTCCAATGCCACCAAGATTGTCTCATTTGGAGTTTAGAGTAAAAAGTTATGACCATTTTAGTAAAGACTATTAGAGCAAAGTTTTATGGGTCACCATCTACGAACCCTTAATTATGGGTCATAAATGGGTTGACGACTCGTAAACTTGACTTCGTAAAAAGATCCTCCAAGTCAGTTTTTGAGTCTCAAAATTTACGAGCCCAACTATGGATCTTAGAAGTTTCTACGGGTTGTAGTTTGGGCACGTAGAATGGGTCCCAGGACCCCAAAATCCACCATGTTTTTACGAATGTGTTCCTACGGACCATAAATGCTTCCACAGACCATAGATTGACCCATAGGCGACCTGGGCAACATTTTAAGAAGCGCCATTTTTGTCTTTTCTCACTTTTTCAAAGCCTAAACTTAAAGGTTTTACACCTAATTAAGTCCCTAAATATCATCATTCTACCTTTTTATGCTAAAACACATTCTCAGGCTTGGAGCAAGGTTTCAAGGGGTGAAAAGCTAGGGTTTCAAGAAAATACAGTGAGTTCTTCAAAGCTATTGAAGAATTCAAATTTTCCAAGTATGTAAGACTAACTAATGCATGAATTATGTTCTTCCATGTGCCTAGTAAATAGAATTTATCGAATTATGAATGATTTGAGTCTTCCATGAATATTTTATTGAGATTTATTTTCTTAAATTCTAGTATACTTCTACATAACCTTGCATGAAAGATAGTTTTTATGAATTAAACAGATAGTTTTTATGAATTAAACACTTATAATGGATGACTATATTTTTACATGAACTTTGAGTTGAATTCATGCATTTATTATATACTACTCTTGAATTGGTATACATGAGTATGTTTTGAGCTTGAAAAGTCTATAAAAATTATAAATTTCTTAACTCTATTTTTGTTCCTGAATATCTTGAGTTTGAATGATTGATGACATAAATTCTTGATGACTCATGAGCTGTTTTTGAAAGAAATGTCCTAACAAAAGAGTTGATGGTTTATGTGATGAATTGAGTTTGACAAGTGTCTAATGAGACCAATTAAATGAGTTAACCGAAGAGATTAAATTGAAGTCTTATGAGCATGTTGAGTTTTGAGAGAAGTATTGAGAATTGAATTGGGTGAGAATAAATAACAACTCAAACTCAATAACTATGTAGCTAGCATAGGAGAGAATTAAATAATAAAATTAGATGTTTCCCTATTGTCTTTAAAGAGGACTTGATGTTATTTGATTGTGGATCCAATGATGGGATGTTCTTTATCCTGCCAAGGTATTGAATGGATATGGCAATGATATCGCTTCATTGTATCATCACCGACTCATAGGTTATGATTGTTGGTTTGAGAAACTCCAACTTAGGATGTACTAGTACTCGATGTGAAAGGATTGCATTATATACTTTTGACTCTTTTGTAATCTGTATTGAGTTTCCTTATTATCTTGAGTTGAGTACATATTGAGATTACAGTTTCTTAGCTATTTTACATATAGTAAATTCCACATACTAATGTCACTCGGCGCTGTATTATGAAATGATGCAGTTACAGTTGCTAGAGATCGTCAACATGCGCTCCATTGAGATCCATTTCATTTCCTAATAGTGGTGAGACCTCTTAGTGTCACGACCCTAGAGTAGGGCCTAGATGTGACATGGCGAAGGAGAACCCGAGAGTCCTCGATCAAGCAATCATAGAATCATCACACACACCATCGGTTCAGAAGCGCATAAACATAACAATAACACATAAGTCTAGGGAATTTCGGGGCTTTGGACTCAAGCTATGGGGATGTTGCCGGGAATGGGATGAGCATGAATCACATAGCACATAGTAATTATGTTCTAAGGGGCGGGCAAGTATGATTCAAGCTATGGGGGCAAGAAGGGTTAGGGACTTTCCATACAAGGACATTCCCAATCCAACAATCACAATAACATAAGCGGAAACGAAAATATAACATAAGGAACCATTGCCGAACATAGGTAGTCATATCATTTCAAGTAACACATAGCATAACGTACAATAGAGTTCGATATGTCCAACAATGCCTCTACATAAGATAAGACGGAGCCTCGACATATTCTTGGCTCACCCTCAAGTCATAAGATAAAGTAACATAAACTAAAGACATAAGGTAGATGAAATTGGGTATTGCCCTTGAAGTACAGGGCTCACCATAAGCAACACTTCAAAGTCTTCACTAGACGTCCAACAATGGAAGAAAGTCCTCTCCGGTCCCTAAATGGTTAAAACATGTAGACAAAGAGTATGAGGTACAACATATAATGCACTAAGTATGCGGGTATGCCATGCACATGCACATGATCCTACAACAAAGCTAGATGACAAGGGCACATATGATATGGAAAGGAGTGCACATCGCCAAAGAAATTTATATCATAACAATATGCCATGTCATGATGTGATGCATGAAGTGTAAACTTACATATCATAGCGGGGATATAACCTCAACCGATAATATGAGAGACCAAGCGAGCTACTACTTTGAATTGGACTACTTACAAGGTAGATCCCTAGTCAAACCTTAAACAAGGGGATACATAATAAGTCAATCCCATCAAGGGAGATAACCCATAGTGGCACATGGTTTGGCGGAAAGTAGTATGGACCCTTGGAGATAGTCCACCCGACTCCAATCCCTCGGTGATAAGTCTCATTCCACGAGAATATATATACATATACAAGCCTTCAAAATGGAGATTTGACCTTTCATTCAAAATAATGCATAGTTGGGATATTAGCCCAATCATAATTCAAGTCTTTCCATAATTAGGCTCAAAAGCAAACAAGAGTTTCCAAATCAATGCAATAGGAGTAGCTCGTCTATGAAACGACCCAAAAAGTTCCTAAAAATGTGCTTCGGAAGTTACCAGAAACTTGTTTTAGCTATATCTAAAAATCC
>JBCEWC010020380.1:0-10954 GCA_038996855.1 Solanum aculeatissimum
TTGAGGCGGGGCTTGTCTCGACCCTCATCAGACAGTTCTTATCTAGAGGCTTTGTAGACTATGTAAAGTAAAGTGTGCCATATCTCGTATTTTGGGTGTCATGGCTCCAACGGCCTAGTCATATGCATTTCCTTCTGGCTTGTTATTACTTTATATTTTCCTAAAGGCATGTTGAGTGTGGAAATAGCTTATAATGTTCATGGATAGTGTGATTAAAGGTTGGTTCTCCCGAGCCTGGTCGGCAACGGGTGCCAGTCCGCCTTAATGGGATTTTGGGCGTGACAAACTTGGTTACTCAGACTTCACTAAGTGCCCAAACTTCCATCTTCAACTCATTTTGTCTCTTCATCGACTGACAGATATTGAAGACAACTTCTTTATAAATTAACCTAAACTTGAGATGACCTAATTCCATATCCACTAGGCTCGTCCAGTGGCTAGGAAGGGTCTTCCCAAGATGATTGGGATGTCAAAGTTAACTTTGCAATCCAGGATCACGAAGTCTGCAGGGACTATGAATTTATCCACCTCGACTAGCATGTCGTAAAGTATCCCCACAGGCTTCTTTATTATCCTACCAGTTATAAACAACCACATGCTTGTTGGAGTAGGGGCTCCCAAGCATAACCTTTTGAACACATTAAGAGGCATTATATTAATACTGGCGCCTAAATCGCACAATGCCTTTGCAAAGTCAAAATCTCTGATGGTGCAAGGTATGCTGAATGCTCTGGGGTGCTCTTTCTTCTACACCAAGGACCTTGTTGCAATAAAACTACAATGCTAAAGATCTTGGGAAAACACTTGGCTTATCATCCTCTTTTTATTCACAAGGTCCTTCATAAACTTGGCATATTCGGGCATCCTCTCCAATGCCTCAATAAGGGGAATATTGATAGTAAGCTAGCTCAACATAGAGGTGAAATACTGGAACATACCATCCTCCTCCTCTTTGTTTAGTATCTGAGGGAATGGTTATTAAGGCCTAGGTATGACCTTCAACTTCTTTGGTGTCACTACCTCATCACTCACCCCATCCCTGACATTAATATCTCTCATCTCTTCATCTTTGCTATCTGCCATCTCCTCACGAATCTCATCATCATCAACTAGTATTGGTGAGTCAATGGTCTTCTTTCCACCACATGTCATCACTTCCATGCACTATTGGTTATTCTTTGTATTTTATGTTATGCTACATAGCAATGTACCCTTCTGGTACTGGTTCAACGGTGTAGATATCTGACCAAATTATTGCTTCAGCTGCTTGATGGATACAAAATGAGACTCAACCTTGTGATTAATTCGTGAGATGTCAGATTGTATCCCACTTCAGTGTTTCATCCTGAGCGTCATCCTTCTTTAGCAATCTATCAAACCATTCCTTAATCCTCAAAGTACAAGCTCTAAAAGTAGGATTATATGGTGAAAGATACGCTCCATTCCTGTAACTATCTCTGCGACCCCAATCATCATTTCTGTCTTGGTCCCTATTCCTGTCATAGCAACCTTCTCGATTATTATCCCTAAAAGCATAACCCTATTAAAGTTCTAACCTTGCTTTTATTGACCTTGGTGCTAATAATCTTGGTTGGACCCTTGGGCATTGATCTGATAACCCCCCATCTGATCAGTCACAAAGCATGAATCCTCCTCATAATAGGGCTCCTCATATATGGGTGCACGTGGTGGTTGGTGACTCGCTGCATTAACTCTCTCTTGAGTCTGCTTCATCAGCAAACCCACATTGGTATTAATCCAAGCTAGCTCCTGCATCACATCTTCATTAATCCTAGCTTGCTTTGGATTGGTGGTTACTGCAAAAGAGCTTTTACTAGTGGATTAGTCTCTTGAGCCCCATGCATAATTCGTCTTAATTACCTTCTCTATTCATTCAACTATGACCAAAAAAGTGCAATTCACGAATGAGCCTCCCATGATAGTGTCACCAACAACTTGGCCATTTTTATCTAAGTCCCGATAAAAGATTTCCACTAAGGCATCATCAATGATCTTGTATTTAGGGACACTCCTGAAGAATTTTGCAAACCTCTCCTAAGTAGTGCTGATAGAATCTCTAGGAAATTGCTCAAAGTTGTTGATATGATCATTTAGCATCAAGTTTTTCGACTTGGGAAAGAATCTCTCCAACAAGTCCTTCTATATTTAAGTCCAAGTAGTGATAGAGCCTTGTGAAAGTTCAGATAACCATATCATTGCTTCACCTGTAAGAGACAATGGGAATACATGGAGCCCAACAACATCCATTGATAGATTCTGATTCCCTATCATACTTTTCAAATGAAGATGACGTTGTGCAGATAGTTATGTAGATCCTCTGATGGCAGGTCTATAAACAATCCTCTATTTTGCAGCATCTATAACAACCCACTCGACACCGTAAACTTAGCATCCTCAGGTAAAGGAGGTAACACAATCGCTTAAGTGACATCCCCCGCCATAGGGTTAAGCCTATATTGATTCCATTGATGAGTAGCGGCCTGTAGATCCTGTGATGGTGGATTCACATCCTCCAGTAGTGGTATTTTATGGTTGTATTTCAGATTGCGTGCAAGGTTAGTGGCGTTGATTGTGTTATTCTGAGCCATTCTTTAAACTATTTTTTGGATCTCTGGGTCAAACAGAGTCAAGGGTGTGCCTCGACTATGAGTGTTAGGCATACACTACACCTGTATGTTGTAAGAAAATAAAAATAACAAAAATTGTAAATCAATAAAAATAAAGACCGTATTTCTCGACAACGATGCCAAAATTTTGATGTCGCTCAAACTACACCACTAATTTGAGGATAAGCAGTCAGCATCAAAATATAGTACCTCACAAAGGTTATGGTCAAATTCCACTGGGAATGTGGTTAGACCTGGAGCATGTTTGAGCAATTAGAAAAAAATAATCTACTTATTTCTCGAAAGGAGGGTTTGTAAAAAGCTATAATTAAACCTAGACTAGTGCAATTTGTCTAGTGCAAGTGTTGTGAAATCAATGGAAGAAGTAACTAGGGTATTTGGTTCCCCATGGTTCCCTAGCTCAGTATATCTAGATAATCATAATCTTTTCCAATGTGTAGCATGCAGAATTGTAAGTTAAGTTCACCAAATACTTTGATCTAGACGAGAGATAAATTTCACTACGTGATTTCATCCATCCCCACAGTATGACATTACTACCCCTAACCTTTTGTTATAGTACAACCGCCTCTTGATCCAGTTAGCTTGATTAGACGAGAGGGATCATATTGAATCTTGTTAATTATTCCTTTTTTCCATTCACTACCACCTTGATCCAGTCGACAAACCATTAAAAAGAATTCACATTAAAGGGCATAATTAATACATAAATGCATATTTTCCAAGACTTACGGATTAACTGGATTTTACCTTATTAGTTCTTCATGGTTCCCACAACCCTAGTTGTCGATTTAGTTATGCATGATTATTTTATCTAAAGAAATCATGTTATAGAATAGTATAATTAAACACTTACAATTATGAATTAAAGAACAAGCAATCTGAATCTTCACAAGAAATCAAAATGTTATAGATAAATAAATCACAAAATTTTGAGTTCCCAATGTTCTGTCACTTTCTCTTTCTTTTCTCTTCCATTGCATATTTTAAAAACTTAAAAAAAACTATCTATAATAAGTAAAAATAAAATTTTGAATGAAATAGGAAAACTAGAATCGACAGGTCCTACGGTCAAGGTTACGAGCCATATGAGGAACCATGACCCATGCCTAGCTTCATATACTTCAAGGCACAAAATTTGTTATCCAACCTACGATACCTTTCTACGAGCCATATTATAACTTACGACCCGTAGGGGGTTTCGTCTATTATAATTACTGAAATCCTTCAAAATCTGATCCACCAAGAATGATCTTATCTATGACCCATCATCAAATCTATGGACCGTATGAAAACTCGTGGGTGTAACATCTGAAACTTAGCCTTTTACTAGATCTGACTCACAAAACCCATCTATGGCCTATGGAGTGAACCACAACCTATAGAGTGACTCGTAAATACCCATAAACTTCAATTCGGTAGCACATTGCCCATAATCATCCCAATTCCTATAATTCTATGAACAAACATAAAAACACATCAAACCTACTAACATCACTTTGAAAGCACACAAAATCCTAAGTTTTAAGCATAAAAAGTGTTGTATTTTGGCAGCATATCACTTATGTGCTTTCAAGTACTATGGCGTTCTATCCCAAATAAGACGAGAAATAAGCCTTGTAGATCTGACACAAGGATGTGCCCACAGAAATTGAGGGCACTCCTCAGGCCCGTAGACTGGTAGAGGACCTCAACGTCCACCTAGATAAGGGCATTGAGCAATGACAAACTAGGGATTTATCTAGATAACAAATATTGTCCCAGACACTAGGGATAGTTGCTTGGCCTCCCCAGTATGAGGAGGGAGGTGCCCAGCAGAGCAGCTCTGTTCTAATGATAGACTCGATGAGGGGTCTTGATCAGGATCAAGATATAGAAGGACTCCAGTTCAAGTGAGTGGTCCGGTTCTGAGTCTACTGAGTCCACCCCAACACCGCCAGCCCTTGCAGTTGGTTTATCTAGATGATGGTGTGTCCAACACATGCAGGATATATATCGCAAGGACATTCAACAAGACGACAGGGGTTGATAAGCTAGGACCATATTTTAAGAGCCATGGATCATTACTTCTGTACTTGATAGTACTCCTATGCTTTGGGACACTATCACACGATATCATTTAGAGTAGTTAGGAACCCCATCGGGGAAGTACTCTTCGACCCTTGTTCATGAGTTCTACGTATCATACATTGCTACCATTATGGAGGGTACCCCAAAGAAGGGGAGAATCCTAGCTTAGTCCAGCTCACTCAAACGATGGTGCGCCGAGTCCCTATTGACCTATTTGAGGCTACCATCATGAGATTTATTTTTAGTCCTGGGTATCAAACCCTCACTACCACTGCTGATTATGACTACAAATTAAAGCAGACTAGAGAATGAGGATTGATGAGACATGTGGCCCGAAAGTTCATTCTGATGAAATAGATCACAAAACATATAGTTGAGTAGGGCCCGAACCATGATTAGATTTCTACAGCAGCTGTGATTGTGAACACTTTACTTAGCTTCACCAAAACATTTTTGTAGGTTGTATTGCATATGTGGATCTTCCTACCTAGGCAGATACTACTTTGATGGTGAACCATGTGATTTTTGTTACCAGCATCATTGTTGGCTATGATATTGAATAGGTTCATTTGATAGCAGAGGAGATTCATGAGCGAGCCCTGAATAGGTCCGCCTCTATCTTGTTCACGTGCCTAATCTACCATTTATGTGTAGCGACGGGGGCTAAGATATTGCATAATGTAGACTTGGTGATTGAGGTTTAGAGGACCCTGGATACTAGCTTGATCAAGGCTAACGAGAATTCTGTGACTCTCCGGTGAGCACCACAACCACTTGTTCGACTACTATAAATATTCACTGCAACACCATAGACTGAGCCTACATCATCTACTACTGCATAAGAGACAGAGGGGCCCTCGCAGATAGATACTGAGAGGGAGATGAGGCCCGCTTGTAAGCATGGTTTACGTGTCTACGGAGTCCATACATACAATGGTATAACAATAGATTTGCATTGAGTCCTAGTTAACTCAATTGCTGCAGTAGATCAGGCCTTAGGTTCGCAAGGCTATTTTAGAGGCTGAAGAGTGCATACAGACATACTTCATGACACTATTGTGGAGAGACACATACTGTTCTATGTTTGTATTTATGTTTTTGAGAGGAGAGTTGAGCATAGAATCTAGTCATCCTAACCTTCTAATTTGACAGTCATTTGTACAGATATCTAGTAGCTCTACACCAATATGAGAGCAACATTGTCAACACCTTTCATGAGTCCCATGTTGGATATGACTATATAGGAAGTGATGGATTTATTTGCTAATGAGCAGAAAGTTTGTGCCTCTAGGAAGGGGCTTCATTTTGATTTTGATGAACCCGATGCTACGAGATGAAAGGTTATGAAGATGGAGAATAAGTACTTTGAGGTCTCCGTATGAGCCTCGATTGCAGATGAGATTGAGTGAAAGGAATATGCATAGGTGATAGTAGGGGTGCTAGACCATCCGGATATGCCATTACTATTGAGGAGACCACCCAGTAGGTTGAAAATGGTTATAAACAATAATATATCAATGCTTAGGCACCCAAGTATGTCTCTTTTTTGCCCTAATATTATATTTTGTTGCATTAAGTACAATGCACATGATTTTTGATGGGGTGTGGGTAGTTATAGGTCTCGGTGAAGTTTGAGTAATCAAGGCCTACAACTATCCTAATTTTTGAGTCTGTGGGGTTTTCTAGCCTATGTTCTTTCTCTAAGGACATTTATTTTCTATTCAACCACCATGTTTAGGATGTGCAAGTAGTATTAGTAACATATTGTACTGATATTTATTGCATATGTTTGTTTTATTGAAAAATGATACCTCTCCCATTTTTTATGGTGTATTGTTAGGTAGTTTTGATAACAACAATGTTGAATAAATGATTGACTATGTTTGTTCTGATAATTTAAGGCTCAATAGTGATTAAAAAAACATAATTAGAGAGTTTATGTTACCATCGTCTTCAATGCCAAGTATGTGTGAACATTATTGCATGATTTTGTTACTATGGACTTAGTCCCGTCGGCCGGCCGTCTGAGGCCACTAGATAATGAGCAGCGAATACACAGTGAAACACATAATGCTAGTCGTCAAGAACCCCAGCCTAATTCCTCCAATGAATCCTCAAATCTGCCTATAAAATCTAATTTAGCATCTTCAAACAAGGATGAAAATGGAGGTCAAAATATTCCAAATGTCTCCGGTGATAATTTCCATTTTGCGCAAGAACCTAACATCAATATTTCTAGTAGCAAAAGCGAAGAGGCTGATCACTATGAGAAGGAGATCGAAACGAATCAAAGCTCTAAAGGAATGACAGGCGAGCCTCCTGAACCTAATCATATTAGCGGAACTGATGGTAAAGATAATGTTGCTAATCCCAAAGTCAATGTGATAATCCTTGAAGACTCTAACACCAAAAAGAGCCAAGAGAGAGCAGATGTTGTCACCCCTGAAGCCGCGGAGTGCTTTTGAGATACAATGAACAATGCTAATAATCCAAGTACTACTCACCTTGCTATGAATGATCGGGGAAATATTCCCGCTAAGAATATGGTCAAGCATAAAGATAAGGTTCATGATTTTCCTATGATTTCTAATAATTTTAGTAAATCTGGAAGTAACCATCTAAGACCTCCTTTGAGAAATGGTGACATTTCCAAACAAAATTGTGGAGCTTAGGTGAATACCACTGCTAAGAGTGATCAAGGAATTGAACTTGCTCCTTATACTGTCACCAAATCTTATGCTGCAAAATTGAGAATCAATCGAGAAAAAAATAAATCCCCAATTGAGCTCATCAAACCTAAGTATACCACTAAACAAGGCCTTCCTGTTGTTATATTCAACAAGAATGACTTCCTGATTAGGCTTGTTGATAACTGTAAATTTACCTTAATTGGCAAATTCCGCAACACCATGCCTAATGTTGATCTCATAAGGAAGGACTTTATAGTTCAAACCCAACTCACTGGTGGAGTTAAGATAGATCATTTCAATGCTAGGCATGTGTATATTGATCTTGGTAATGAGCTAGACTACAATACTATTTGGACTAATCAAAGAATGTATATTGAAGGACAACTCATGAGAATTCAAGCATGGACAACAACCTTTAGGCCAGAGGAGAAAACTCCCATAATCCCTATGTGGATCATATTTCATGAACTCCCCTGGCATTGTTATAACAAAGAATTTGTGAAGGTTTATTAGCTCATATTGGTAAAGTGTTATACCTTGACACTGCCTCTCGTCTTATGGATGGATCTCACCAATTATAAGCCTAACCATGTGTAGATAGGCTTAGGTGAAGAGGACATTACTATGAGAAGATACCAATATATTTAATATGAGAATGTCCCAGACTACTTTTCCTATTATAAACATCAAGGTCATGAAAAGTGTGCACTATCTACAGAAAAGATGATGAGCACAAGAGAAGGAAAAATATAGAATTAGATGAGAAGAATCTGTAGAATTCTGAGACCAAGCAACAAACTAGCAACAATGAAAAAAATAATCCTACTACTGATCAAGATAGTACCAAGGAAATGATTACTTCTAAAAAACATAATAGTAAGGATCAAGAGGCCCAATGACAAACTCAAAAAGAAAGTCCAACAAAAACCATCCTAGAAATCAGGCCAAATAAATTTACAAGACGGCCTTTCAAACTTGTTATGGCCACTTTGAGTTTGTGGTGATGTCGTTTAGGTTGACCAATGCTCCGGCGGTGTTTATGGATCTTATGAATCGGGTGTTCAAATCATTCCTTGATAATTTATTAGTGGTCTTCATTGATGATATCTTGATTTACTTCCAAAGTGAGCGGGAGCATATGGACCACTTGAGGTTGGTGCTTCAAACATTGAGGGAGAAGCAATTGTATGCCAAGTTTAGCAAGTGTGAGTTTTGGTTGGGAGAAGTTGCTTTCCTTGGTCATGTGGTGCCCGGTGATGGTATTAAGGTTGACCCTAAGAAAACTGAAGCGGTGAAGGATTGGCCTAGACCATTGACTCCTTCGAATATCTAAAGTTTCCTGTGCTTAGCTGGTCATTTTAGAAGGTTTGTTGAAGAGTTTTCCTCTATAGCATCTCCATTGACTAAGTTGACCCCAAAAAAGGCCAAATTTGTATGGTCAAATGAATGTGAGAAAAGTTTCCAAACCTTGAAGGATAGACTTACATCGGCTTCGATTTTGACTTTGCCAAATGGGTTGGATGGGTTTATAGTGTATTGTGATGTGCCGCGTATTGGGTTGGGTTGTGTTCTTATGCAACATGGTAAGGTGATAGCTTATGTGTCTCGGTAATTGAAGGTGCATGAGCAAAATTATCCAAACCATGATCTTGAGTTGGCGGCGGTGGTGTTTGCTTTGAAAATTTGGTGACATTTTTTGTATGAGGTTTATGTGGATGTCTTTATCGATCACAAGAGTTTGCAATATGTGTTTACCTAAAGAGTCCTTAATTTGAGGCAAATGAGATGGTTGGAACTTCTCAAGGATTATGATATGAGTATTCTTTATCATTCCGACAAGGCTAATATTGTGGGGGACGCCCTTAGTAGGATCTCCATAGGAAGCGTATCACATGTGGGTGAAGAGGAAAAGGAGATGGTGAAAGATGTGCACCATTTGGCTAGGTTGGGTGTAAGGTTGTTCGAATCTTACAATGGTGGAATTCTTGTTCAAGACAGATCCGAGTCATCGATAGTGGTGGATGTTAAGGCGAAACAAGACTTAGATCCCTCCTTGGTGGAATTGAAGAAATTGGATTTCGAAGGAAAGATTGAGGTTTTCTCCCAAGGGGGAGAGGGTTTGTTACGATACCAAGGCCGTTTGTGTGTTCCGGATGTTGATGGCCTAAAGGAGGTTATCATGAAAGAGGCTCATAACTCTCAATATTCCATTCATCTGGGATCAACAAAAATGCATCGAGATTTAAGAGAGTTATATTGGTGGCACAAAATGAAGAGGTACATAGCCAAGTTCGTGTCGGAATGTCCTAATTGCCAACAAGTAAAAGTGGAACATCAAAGGCCCGGTGGCTTGACCCAAGATATCGAAATTCCTACTTGGAAATGGGAAGACGTGAATATGGATTTTATGGTTGGGTTACCCCATACTCGTAGACACTTCGATTCTATATGGGTTGTGGTTGATTGGATGACCAAGTCAGCTCACTTTTTACTAGTTAAGACTACCTATAGTGCCGAGGAGTATGCCAAGGTGTATATTCAGGAGTTGGTGAGATTGCATGGTATACCAAAATCTATTATATTGGATCGTGGTACTCAATTTACTTCTCATTTTTGGAAGTCTTTTCAAAAGGGACTTGGTACTAAGGTGAAGTTGAACACTGTATTTCATCCTCAAACCAATGGACAAGCCGAAAGGATGATTCAAACCTTGGAGGAAATGTCGGGGGCTTGTGTGTTGGAATTCAAAAGAAATTAGGATGATCATCTACTTCTCATTAAGTTTGCCTACAACAATAGTTTCCATGATAGCATTGGTATGGCTCCATTTGAAGCTTTGTGTGGTAGGAGATGTAGATCTCCGATTGGTTGGTTTGAAATAGGTGAGGCAGCCTTGTTAGGCCCGGATTTGGTTGTTTAGGCTATTGAAAAGGTGAAGTTGATTAGGGAGAGATTGAAGACGGCTCAAAGTCGCTAAAAGTCTTATTCGGATGCTAGGAAAAGAGATCTCGAATTTCATGTTGGTGATTAGATGTATGTGAAAGTGTCCCCCCAGGAAAGGCATCATGCATTTTGGAAAAAATGGCAAGTTGAGCCCCCGGTACGTCGGACCTTATGAGATTGTGGAGTGGGGTGGCAATGTGGCTTATAGGTTGGACTTTACTTTGGACATGAGCTCCATTCATCCGGTGTTCCATGTGTCTATGTTGAGAAAGTTGGTTGGTGACCTTAAAGCAATTACACCTTTGAAGGGTGTGACGGTTTAGGAGAATTTTACATATGAAGAGGTGTCGGTTGAAATCTTGGATAGGCAAGTGAAGCGACTTTGCAACAAGGAGGTAGCTTCGGTCAAGGTGCTTTAGAGGAACCAAGACGTGGATAGTGCAATGTGGGAAGCGGAGTTGGACATGATGGAGCGATATCCCTATCTCTTCCAATCTACTCATGCCTAAGGTACTAGGTTCAATCTTTTTATGGTCCTAATTCTTTAAATTCTTGAGTTTCATGACATTGCATGCATACATGAGCACGAAAATGATTTAAATG
>JBCEWC010020381.1:0-10954 GCA_038996855.1 Solanum aculeatissimum
ACCAGTTGATACCTGAAGAACGATTCCCCCCCCCCCCCCCCCCCCCTTTTTTTTTAAATGATAGATATTTGATACTTAAAATTAGGTATTGCATTTAGATATTTGATACTTTAAGAAGGAGTGTTTGTGCTTATCAAACTACTAAGTTTTTTATTTTTTTGTCTAGAAGATACTTGATACTTAAAATTAGGTGTTTGATCTGGGTAATTGATACTTGAAAAATGATTTCTCATTCACACCATTAAAGACTCAGATTCCTAGATTTCAGAATGATGCAACAAAATTGATTTATTAATCCCTTTTCTTCTCTGTTCTTTTGAAAACAGAACTAACCAAACAGAACTAAGAAGATATGGAACTAGCTAAATGATAATTTTTTCGGTAACATCAACCACGAAAATAGAAAAAGAATCCAATGATGTTGAATTCAAAATTTGAATTTATTTTTTTAAAGGAATCCAATGAGTGTTGTTTTTAATGAAAAATAGATTTATTGACATTAATTAGCTTAATTTATGGTTCAAAATTTATTTCTCCTTTTTTTTGAAGGAATCTGTTAGGTTTTTATGGAAAGAGTTTGAATTATATTAAATAACTTAATTTATGAAAGAGAGAATAACTACAAGTATCAACAAGTGACTTTTTAAAGGAGTTTTTGGTAAATTTAAAAAAAGTAAGGACAAATTAAAATTTGTTCCTTACACCATGAGATTTGTGTAAGTTATACTTTTTACAATCTGTTCGAGTCACCAAAAGCCCATATATATGGACCTCAAAGAAACGGCCCAATTAGTCGGGCTTTCCCCGCCAAGCCCTAATATGAATGTCTCATCTTCTTCTGTGAAAAAACCCTAAGCAGCACATCCAGGAGCTCATCTGAGTTTTACAGTTAAGGTTTACAACTGTTTCTAATGGCTCCAGCTAAAGGTACATGTTTGAAACTTCTACTTCATATGTTTTTGGAAGCTTGAAGAAAGTAGTTTAATGGCATAATATTCTGGTAGCAAGAGCTCATTGTTGAGTTTCAGAGTGATGTAGCTTGATTGGTGGTGCTAACCTATTTTTTGAATATATGGCTCATTTTGTTTGGGGATTTGCTGCATTACCTTCAAGTTTAGGGAGTCATAGTTGTGTTGATTATATTAGGGGTTTGAATAATAAGTGATCTTAAACAATTTCCTTACCTTTTCAAGTTAAGGATAGTGTCTACTTACACTTTACCCTTTCTAGACTCCACCATTACACTCGATTTGTTGTTGTTTGAGTAGTAAGTGATAGAGGAGGTAGTTCCAGTTAGAAATTTTGGAGCATCTCGGATTATATAGGACATTTGACTGAGATCATGGTGGTGGTTGTCTATTTCAGTTTGTTGGATGAAGTCATAGCGTTTAGGAAGAGGGGATGTTAAGTAATGTGCGTTGTGAAGTAATCAAAATTGATTTGCTTTATAAAAGGAAACTAACTATGAACTTTCTATGTTTCCTGCCACTCATGATCACTAATGCAAGTGATATAGGAGGTATTGCATTTAGAAATTGCAGCATATCGGATTTGAGAAATGATTTTTGTTAGATTATGGCAGCAGTTTTCTAGGCCAGCTTGTTTGACTAATTCATAGGCTACCAATCAAGTTTTAGGTGATGGGATAATTACTGTGACGGTTAGGACACATGCTTAGAGCTGAGTGGTTGCAATTATTCATGTTTGCTGGAAGGATGTTTACTATGAGGGTTGGGACATATGCTTAGAGCTACAATTATTCATGTTTCAGAAAGTTAGAGGTAGCTGCAAGGGCGAACGGCTTGGTGCTTAAATTGATAACCATTAGGGCTAATGGCTAATGACAATGATGTGCATTTTTTGGTTTGATTATAAATCAGGTGTTAGATTTGAATCTTTTACTAGTACTATGTTTCTACCTGGAATCTTGTGATGCATCAGAAATAGAGGTGACGAGAGTTATTGAAGTTTCAAAATTGATTTGCATTAGAAAATAACTCACATCACCTCTGTTTCTGATGCGTCACAAGATTCCAGGTAGAAAAATAGTACTAGTAATCAAGAATCTTCTGTTGTATGCATTCCTGCTAGTAGAGATACTTGATCTGTTACTTAGTCTGGACTTGAAATTGCCAATGCAGCAGACGTGGCCAAAAAAAGTGACCCGAAAGCCCAAGCTGTGAAGGCTGCCAAGGCTGTTAAGTCGGGATCAACTTTTAAGAAGACAGCAAAAAAGATACGAACAAAAGTTACATTTCATCGGCCTAAGACATTGAAGAAGGATAGAAATCCCAAGTATCCCAGAATTAGTGCGCCTGGAAGGAACAAACTTGATCAGTACAAGATTCTTAAACATCCTCTCACCACTGAGTCTGCGATGAAGAAAATTGAGGACAATAATACACTTGTATTTATTGTTGATATCCGTGCTGACAAAAAGAAGATTAAGGATGCAGTTAAGAAAATGTATGACATCCAGATAAAGAAAGTCAATACGTTGATCAGGTAAACCACTTTCTCCTTGCTGTATGATTATGTTTTTAGTTTGGTTATTAGGCACTTTAGTTGTTCTCTACTTCTATTAGCCTCAATTGCTTTAACAGAGAAAGGTAGCTGCACATCTCTTTTTTCATACACCATTATTGAATATAAGGCTGTAGATGTCTGTCCAATTATCCCAAAGCGCCTCGTCTTTTATGCTTAGTTTTGTGGTATTTTGTTCATTTAGGACTTTGTCTCATTATTCTGCATCTTTTAAACCTCTACCTCAAGAAGATGTCACATATGTTGTCTTAGAGTTTGCATAAACATTTTCATATTTCTGCAATGCTTATAAATTTCCAAGTATCATGCTGCTATAGCTTAATATCATTTATATAGGTCTTGGAATGCCTAATTTCATTTAGATTGATCCAATAGTTGTATGAGTACTTATTTCAAGACTTAGGGGTGTTTGGATTTGCTTATTTTTAGGTACTTTTACCTTTTAAGCACTTTTTAAGTTTTGGAGGCGTTTGGAGAAGTTAAAAAGTGCTTTTAAGCACTCACCTTTGAGCCAAAAAAGTTTTAAAATAAGTCAAAAGCTAAAAGTGTGACATCCCCTACTTTTAACTTTTGACTTATGAGTTGCTTTTTATAAGCTTATCCAAACGGACACTTATTCAAAGTACTTATCGTGTGTTTGTTATCCTGGTTCAGGCCTGATGGATCAAAGAAGGCCTACGTGAGGTTGACGCCTGACTATGATGCTTTGGATGTGGCAAACAAAATTGGAATTATCTAAACGCGTTGAATAGTTTGTGTTTCCTCCTGAGTATGAGAATTTAGAACTTGTAAACTGAAGTGTACCCAAATATTATTCAATTTTGACAGTTGAGTTACAAAATGATGTACTGTTTACTTTTAAACTTGTAAAATTCATAACATATGATAGTGGTATTTGTTGGACTCTTTGATAAATTTGAGAAATACTTTTAAATAATTAGCTAACATAGTCATAGTTTGAATTAATTACGGCTTGTGATAAACATTTAGTTGTAATTACAGTATGAGTTTTGTATAATTTGTGCGATTTATATCAAAGTTGTGCGTGAATCAAATTGTATAACGAATTATACAAATGGTGTACACGAATTGTATAGCAAAATATACAAATGCTATACAAAAATTGCGAATTGTATAGTGAATTATGCAAATGTTGCGCAAATTATATAAATACTGTTATAATTATATTTTTGAGTGACTATATGCGAGAATTTCTCTTTTGAAACATGTTTTTACTATGATTAGCAAGAGAACCACGTTTGTTTTGATTGTTCCATTAATTATGTCGTATGATATGGTTTTATTTTATGGTATTGTAACCACGAAAACCCTCAATTTTTAAAACCACTAATTTGATGGTATTTCATGATTCTTTTTTTTTTCAATTATACCCTTACTTAAATTTAAATAATTTCAATTTATCTCTTATTATTTATTAAACTTTACGCTAATATATGTACTACTTTTGTATTACTTAGTTTCCTCCGTAACAACTTTTAAAACTTCTTTTCCGCTTTCCGTCTTTTCTTTCACGTTTTAGTCTATTTTTTAGGTTCATTTTTTTAAAACTATTTTCTTGTGCTATTTGTATGGATTGAAAATATATTAGCTTCTACATTTCCCTACTTGATTCTATGTATTAATTTTTTTTAAAAAAATTATTAAAAAAATATTGATAAATTTAATATTTATAGTAATTAAGGACATTTTTGTACATTTTCAAGTTACGGATACAGTATTATACAGTCAAATCAAACAACAAATTATCATTAAACAATAGCAACCCATACAGTCTATCCAATCCAAATATCGTACAGTACAATACCATACCATATATTATGCAAAAAAAAAACTATTTCCTCTTAAAACACAAATACAAATTTAGGTATGAGTATTTTAAAATATTTAAAGATAATAAATAAGCAGGTTTACTTCGATAAATTGGATGATTTGAGTTTAATTTTACCATCCGAGCATATTACTCCATTTAGCAGCATCTGGATGTTTATCCATTTTATAAACCCCCAAAAGATATTTTATTCAGCGTATTCTCTGGTCCCCTTTATATCATACAAAAACCTCAAAACCCCTAAAAACCTTCAATTTCAATCCAATTTCCGCCATGAATTCGAGCTCCACCACACCAAACTTCGATAATCTTCTGCTCCAATCGGTAATGGAGAGACTCCAAATCTGTTCTCCTTCAATAAACCCACCATTTCTTTCTCCACAATCACTCGAAGACCTTCTCTTCAACAACCTTCCTTCCGATGAAGACGATGAAGAAGAAGATGAAGACTATAATCCGAATGGATCTTCATCGAAATACCAGCTCTCAAGAGAAGAATCACGTCTTGAAAAACAGATAATTAGAACAATACTTACTGGGAAGATTGATTCACTGAAGCCCAATTCGGGTCAGGCTGTTACGATTGGTGAGCATCATATATGTGTCGGGTTTCATGAAGACCCAGGTACGGAATATCGGGTTTGGGAATGGCATGGACATATTATGTTGTTTGATGAGGAAAATGGGTATACACCGGAGTATATTTATGGGAATTACTTTGAAAAAGTTAGTGCTAAGTTGACTACGAAGAAGAAGGAGGAAGAAGAAGAGGAAGATGATGTTGAGAAAGAAGAGAAGGTGGGGAATTTGGGGTTGAAGGAGTTGATTGAATCGGGTGAGTCTAATAGTGAGGGGCGGATTCTTCATCGGAATATGAATGCTGGTTCTCCAAGGTTTGTAGAATAACAGTTTTCAATCTTCTCAATTTGTTGTATCTATCTGCTTAAATTTACAATTTATTTGAGTTTTTCTCCAGATTTTTGGAATTGTTTTTTATGTACTTTTAGCATAGAAATGGTAGTTTGAAGAAAATGGTAGTCCGGAAAATGCTCGTTTTTGTCATTTGGATGCTTTTTTTCTGTATTGAGTGTCCGAATTAAATGAATTTTGGATGCTTTTTTTCTATATTGAGTGTCGGAATTAAATGAATCTAAGTAGAGCTGAATAGATATAGAGGATTCGTATAGGTGACCCTACTAGTTTGGTATTGAGAAGATTCTGTTGTTGTCGAAAAATGTTTGGTTATGGACTCTAATGAATACAAGCTGCTTTTGGATTAGTTCTTGTTTAAAGCTTGAAAATTTACCAAAGTAGTTGTACTTCCTCCTCGTTGTGTTGCAGTTCTAGGATCTCGATAATGAAAGATATATATTAGGAGTTTTCATTTCAAGCATAAGATATGTTCCATGCAGATTTGGATTGGCTTTTGTCTAAAGGATATGGTTTCTGGTTAAGTATACTTGAGCATAGTTTTATTTCATTTGTACCTAATTGTGAGTCCCTTCCGTTACTTGCAAGGTCAACCTCCAAATCTTTTGCTGTAGAGTTTACGAGAGTGTGAGTGTGTGACTACCAACTGACCAAATAATTGCTTATGGCGCATCCAGATTACTATTATTTTCAGTAACTTGATGTAAATGCAAATATGTAGTCAGTTAGGAATTGCATGCATTTTTTGAGAATGGAATGTTTATGTGTGGGAAACACGCTGAATGTCATGTAGTGCTTCTCTTGGATCTCAGTTAATTTGATCATATAAATGAAAATAAACAAGTTTCTTGAATTTTTTTTACATTGTAATGCCGATTGACCACTATTGTATTGCTGCACTATAAAAGAGGGTAAAACTTTGTATTATGTGCATTTTTCTCAAAGTAGCTGAAGTAGGGTGAAGGCTATTTGCATATTGCATGATCAACTTTGTTTATATTTATGAATATGTTTGATTGGTTGCATATAAAAGTTAGTCTCGATATATAGGGGTTGTTTTATGGCACCATAATGTGGTTGTTAAATTAGTAGGAATGGACTAGGATTTGGAAGGTAAATTTGATTTTTTTCTATGCTGTATGACAAGTATTATGTAATATTAAGATGCTCAGCCACCTTTCCAGTGATGCAATAAATCGTGTCGTGAACTCTTAAAAAGTATGATAATAGTATGGATTGCTTCAGCCAGAAACTAAAATTTGATCTCAGCTTCTTGTTCCCCAAAGAAAGCTCTCTACCTGATCCATGTCAATGGAGTATATAACAATGTGCTCTTAGAAATGAAATTAATAGGCTTTGTGCATGTAGAGTAACATATGCAACGTCTTCCAATTTTGGGTTGTTGAATCTCCTCAAATACAAGACACATAGGTCTCTTACCAAGAAGCATGAACCTATGGAACACAACATCTCTTTCTACCATGAATTTTTGGTTGTCAAGGTCAACAATATTGAGTTAGTAACTTGGCGGTAAAGTTATAGTAAGACCAGTACCATTATTGTGGTTCAATCAGGGTGGCTTCTAGTTCTTGTCCTGCTAAAGTATTGCACCTGATCCATTCATAAGAGTGTGATGCACAATGTCGGAACTTTATAATAAGATTGCTTGAAATCCTCCCTTGTCCTAGGGAAATTTGGCATCGATGTAGATTATTTTCATCTGGTTGGATTGATTGTTCTGGTTTCATCCTCCCCACATTCTATGTCACCTATTCTATGCCTTGTCAAGCCTGATGACTATGTTTACTGCTGCCCGTCTTTCGCTGGTTCCCTGCAGTATTCATTCATATGCAATGTTTCTCTTCTTTGACCAAGTTATCATGTCTTGTTGCTTGAAGATGATTTTTATCTTTAATTTTTTTCTCTGGAAGTATTTAATAACTTTTTTTCTGCTAGAAAATAGTTTCGCAGTGTGGAATTTCCCTCATCTTTTTCCCTTCTATTTGTTTTGATTTAATTTCCTTGCCATGATTGACAGGGTCTAGCTCACTGGTCGGTGAAACTGCGCTTTTACAACGAAGAGGCACTTCAAGTGCTCTGCACATTTCCTCTTGGCTAGATGGAGCTTTTCTTACCTTCCCGTCTCCAATCTATTTGGTATTTAAATGGAGCTTTTCTTACCAAATAGCTTGGAAAATTAGAAGAACACAAGCTTGGATTGAAAGGTTAGGAGCTCCACCGCGAGCAGCGTGCAGTTGAGACTACTTTTTCATGATACATTCTTTTGTTTCAAAGTTGTTCACGTTTATTGGATTGATCCCACATTACAAGATATTTGAATGTTGATTGCTCCTGAACATCTTTTTTTTGGGTATGTTGAGTAATAGAGTTGTTAATGACATGTCTGGAAGATGCAACTCTTTTCACTCATAGTCCCACAAACGGAATCTGAGAAAGGTGAGAACTCAGGTGTACGTAGAGAAATTGGTTCCGTTCAGCAATTATAGCCCTGTATGACAAGAAGATTATTTGTGTGGGAGTTATTGAACAATTAAAAGAAAATCCTGCTATTAACTTAAGAGGATACAGAATCCTTAAATACTTGACAGAAAAAAGAGTCCCATCTCATAATATCGTTCAATAAAAATGCTATATTGCCATCAAATATTTTTTCACTTGAGTCCGAGGTCATAGTCCAGTATATGTGATATTGCAATTTGCAATCAAATACTTCATTAAGATGCATGAGAGTCTCTGATCATCATCGACCAGTCCAACCAACGGTCTTATTTGTTGTAATCCCAAAATTCAGTGGATCTTGTGGAGGTGGTGGTGGAGGTCTAGGCATACTTGGCTTTGCAGGGTCAACGAAAATCACCCAGCCATCCAAGAACTTGGCATTCATTCCTTCGCGAGCCTTTTCTGCTTCTTCTATTGTTTCATACGCAACAAATCCAAACCCCTTTGATCTCCCAGTTGCTCTATCAGTAATTACTTTTGCTGTAGATAAACACACAGCAAAGTGCTTTGGTGGCTGTTTATCACAGATAAATTGGAATCTAGCAAAATAAAAGGGGACGATGATGAGGAAATTTTTTATTATTACCTTCAGTAAGATTTCCAAAATTTTCAAATGCCTTTCTAAGGTTTTCATCACTGGTGTATCTTGAAAGGCCTGCAACATGACATATCAAAGGGAAAGAAGCATAAATGAGTTTAGACTAAAAATTGGACTAATTATTTTTCACTTCTTTGGGCACTTTTATGGGACAAAAACATTTTCCAATTTCTCTTCTTCCGATTTTCCTTTACAATTATTTATCATAGAAGAATTGCAGAAATCATGTTTCATTATAGGCAGATGCCATCGTCCACAGCAACACATCTGAGCAACATCACTTGAATACTCATCCAAATATGAGGGCTGGAGCATCTTTGTTAGTGCTGAAAGGCATAGCTAAAAAATTTCTGTTCAAGATTTTGCAGATTGAAGCTGAAAGCACCTTTTACCAGATCGGAAAGCAAAGTAAAGAAGCAAGCAAAGCCAAGTTAGAAAGAAATACCCTCAGAAATGTTTCGGATGGTAACTAGAGGTTATCCAAACAGAGGGCCTTGTATTTCTCTTTTTCCCCTTTTCGAATGAACCAAAACTGCTAAAGAACTTCAGCCAGCAATCTTTATACCAGACTGGAGTGAAAATCCAAGGTACACTTGAGGTGTACCTTGGATTCGTCCTTGTTTTCTTCTGAAGCAGGTTCACAAAATTATCATAATACAGTGAAGTACTCTCCTTTTACAAGATAGAAATAACTTCTATTTTGTGTTCCAGATTAGACAAACAAATAAGTCTGCCATGCATGAAAATTTTAGGCCAAGTGGAAAGGTAAAAGATGTGGTCAAAACAGCTCTAACTATCAACTTACTAAGCCGGACCTGGGCATTTTCTAAAATAAGCCATCAAAGTCTCAGGCCATCAATCTCCAAAAACCATTCATTCAACCACAATAATGGTACACTTCCATACCATTTTCTAGTAGATATCATCCTCTAATAACAAGTAGACTAGACATGGTGGCTATAAAAGGTTAAAACAATTAACTATACAGATCCAAGCACCGGGGAAACATTCACAAGATAGAATGAAGAGAACCAAATCAATCAATCAAACTTATAATGCTCCAGAAATCTGCAAGACTGACAGAGCACACACACCTATAAGGATGAGATTAGAAGAAAAAAGATAGTCCTGGAGAACCTATAATTTTTCCTCAAGGATAACCTATTTAGCGCTGGAATGAAGTGGTCCATACATAGCAGAATGGAGACAGACAATTATTATAACTGACCATAACTATTTTGAAGTCAAGGCATAGTTGAAGATTCATTGACATCCATGAAACGAAGTTTCCGGCAGTACTATCATTTGGTATTTGATTTTATGAATAAAGAGGATATAGAGTAAGAGGTAATTTCACAGTAGTGAGCATACTTTGTTGGTACTTTCCTGGTAAATTCCTAGATTATTAATAGTGACCCATTAATAGTGACCCCACCATGCTCGAAGACCACCAAAGAAATTAAGCAATTGTTTTGTATATCTTGGAGTTTATAATTTCTTCATCCCTGTCCTCATTAGTGCACCTAACTTGAAAGTATAACTTTTGGAACTGATTACTTTGATCTAACCCAACTTATTGTACTAATACTTCCACCCGAACTAGAAAGTAGTAATCACTGGAATTTTCACCTTGTCCAACTCCAATTCAACAAAAGACCACGAAACAATTTAACAGGAGAAAGATTAGAAGAACACCAAAAATGCTACTCTGTCTATTTCAATTTGTTTGTCAAGTTTTGACTTGGCAAGACTTTCGAATATTGTGGTCTTAAATTTAAGATGTGTAGAATGTACCCTTTAATCTTATGGTCTGCAACATGTTATGTAGTTGCCAAAAGGAAATGACACATTCTATTTGAAAATGGACTAAAAACAAAAGTAACACAAGCAAATTGAAACAATCGGGGCCTTACTAAGTTGGAGACTTTATCAATAGAATAAGTGGACCTCTCAAAGGTATATCTGGTTCGAGTGGTAAGGCCCTGGGTAAGCTCGGGTTAGCTTGTCAGGGTGAATGCAGGTAGTGCATGTAGCTTCTACTGAAGCGTCTTGGTTCGTAAATACCGAAGTATAGCATTGATGTGAGGAGCTAGTCAATGGCGTACGCAGGATCTTTTCTAAACGGTGTCACCATTTAAAGGAAAAAAATAACTCAAGAGGAAAATTAATGAAGATTTTGCTTTAGACCTGTTATTTCTATATTACTTAGTTTGGTGATTAAGTCATCTATATTAGTGTTATGAGATTTTTCTTCTTCCTTGTTATTTATTAGTTTTTCTAATTTTTGGTTTATTTCTAGTAATAGTGCTATAATGGTATTGTTTTGCCTAATGATTATTTTATCTGACCGAGCTGTTGGTATGTGTGCAGTAATTCCTACTGGTTCTTGGAATTGTTGAGTATATTCTAACGCCTTTTTATATGCTATGTCTTCTATACTCATGAAAGAGATATTTCTTCTATTTTTAAAACTATTTGCTTTACTTGTTTAGCTTCACTACTTAGTTCTTTTA
>JBCEWC010020382.1:0-10953 GCA_038996855.1 Solanum aculeatissimum
TTTCGTAATTCAAATTATTTTAATTCACAATAAAATAATTCAAACAGTTTTTAATGATAGTGATGGTTTTCTATGAAATTAAATTTTAAAATAAAATCTAAAATGAATTTGAAAAAAAATTAAAACTCACACGTTGTTATTCCTAAACATTAGGAAGAAAAAACTGAATTTTGAGTCCTTTATTTTCGGAAATAATTTTAAGAGTACACTAACCAATTTTGAAAAATAATTTCATCTTTTCCTCAGAAAAAAAAAAACTGCAGCAAAAAGTTATGGAGTGGTCCTATAGAACTTGAATTATATTTAGTGACCATTTATTACCCTTTTCGAAATATTTTAATTTCTGCAAAATGATGAATGCCAACTGAAGTTGCGACGATTATGGAAAATCTGTTCCTGCCCAAGCTTCAACATCAAGAGGATATGTATTCTTTTATGAAATTTCAAAGGTTATGTACTATTTTTTGTGTTCATCTCTTCTTTTGTCTTATTTAAAATGATTTTTTTTATTAAAAAAAAAAAGAAAAGAAAGATCTATTGAATTTTCTTTAGCACAGAGTGATGAATACTCATAAAAATGATCAATCTAAATTATAAGCATTAGAGTTTTAGATATTTCAAATTTGGACAAAGTATAATGTAACGATTCTCTAAATTTTGTTGAAGTTTTCTTATGTTATGTTATGCAACAACTTCAATAGTATATATAGTGATATCTTCATCATTTTGATAACTCTCTTTTACTTTGTGTGATATATACTGTAATTGATGCAAAGTTCATATTTATTTTGCAAAATGAATAAATAAATATCAAATTATTAAAAAGGTATAAACTTAGATAAAAATGTATGTTCGCTATTTATATAATATTAAATGGGTACAACAACTTATAAACAAACATGTGTTTGTTCACTATTTATATTATTTACAATAAGACTTACCCTTCCATGAATTAGAAAGAACATTATAGGTTTGACAATTATTATTGAAAAATATTTTTTTCACTGAAAAAATTAAACAAAATACTATGGATGAAGTTTTGGAGAATTTAGAGGTGATACAAAAATTAATTTGTGGTTTGAATTTTATTTTTATTTTTGAAAATAAAATATTTTACAAAATAAAATGTAATTGGATAGATTTAGAGTTTGTGTAGAAGTTAGAGTGTGTTCTCATTTTTTGTTTTATTTTATTTTAAATTTAAAAATGATAAATGGAAGTAAAAAGTGAACAAATAATTCAAATATTTACTTTTTTTAAAGAAAAGCAGCTTTTTTTTAAGAAAAAAATTAGATAATCGGATAGTTTGAGAGATTGTGCAGAAGTGGTATGTATTGGGGAGTTTTAAAACCGTCATTTAAATTTAAATATAAATTAATAACGTTTCTTTTTATAAGAAAATACATGAAAATCTTTAGTTGGTTACTTTTTTTTTTATATTGAAAACTATAAAGAGCATATGTTTATATAATAAACGTACATTACCTAAAGTTTTAAAACATTCGATGAATGGAATGGAAACAGAAAAAGTCCTTGCATCCTAAAATTGATTTATTCTTTTTTACAATTTGATATATTACTTAAAATACTTATTTACACTAAAAATTCAAGAATAATTATAGTGTTAATAAATGATAATTTTTATCTATCCTATTATATATAAATATATATATAATTATATTTTGATAAAATTTATATTGGCTCTAAAAAAAATGTGATAACTAAAAAAGCAGAAGGAGTATATAATTAAATTAATATCTACAATTATGTGTTCAATTTAATATTTTTTCAACTGATCATATATTATACACTCTACAAATGATCCACAAAATAAATATATCACAGGAAATAGGAAAGTACCAAAACAAAGATCATAGATTGAGAAGCTAGGAGAAAATTTTGATCTTTACAAACATGAAAAACTTATTCCATTAATAAATTAAACTTTCAAGCCAAAGATCGTACACCAACAATATATGATAGTCAAGAGCAAACAAATGATACGAAAATAATAATTCGCATGAACTTCAAATCTCACTTGAAAAAAATTATGAGATGAAGCTATAGTCTCAAAGTATGGTAATTAATGAATGGAGGTGTTAACAACTAGACAATCTATAGTGGGTATTTGTATAGTTACAAAAGGTGATCCTACCTATGTGCGTGTCGTACAATTTCTTTTTGTGACAAAAATTATGACCGATTCTTCCATTTCAATTTGTATGGCTAAATATCTACTATACGATTAGTATTGTACACATTATTATGGCTTATGATTTATGTTTGTGTTGTGTGAGGAAAATGAGGGAATAGGTATAACATGGGTTTGTTATTGCAAGTTAGGTTCGGTTCAATTCGTAAGAATTGGTACGTGGGATAGATAGTGTCCAAGATAGGAATTTTTCATATTTTTTACATTTTTTTCTATTTTTTCTTCAATAATTTATTTTTAAAAAAAAACTCAATACAAAGAATGTTAATATTTATAATATTTCATGTTATTTAAAAATACATTTTACTTCAAATTCTAACATTCAAATATTTAGGAGGTGGATAAATATAATAATTCAAAAGTAATAATTAAAAAGATATTACTTTTGAATTATTATGGATAAAGTTAAGAAGTTATAACTGTTTTGAATTCTAAATTTAAATTCATTTATTTAATATTAAATTTGTAGTTAGAAATGTGTAATTACTATTACAGAATATTTCAAAAAAGTGGGATTGAAACATATAATTTTCAAATAACTATAAAATTGTAATTGTCAATAATTAGAAAATACATATATAACTAAAGAGGTTGCAATATGCTTTGCATATCATATTTAGATTTTAGCAAAAAGTAGAGCCAGTATTTCAAGATTCATTTAAACTATGAATTTTTTAAAATTTAATTAGTTAGACAAATATCAATTCAACAAATGCCTCATATATTATTAATTTTTATTATACTAGGAGAAAAAGCAATTATTATAACAATATTAGGTGTCTTTAAAGATCAAATCTTAGAATAAATTTTTACTAGCAAGTGTTTATATAAAATATTATATATGATTACACATGCACTTATATTACTCAATAATATTTCATTTGAGTTATTTTTAAATTAAAATATTATTATATTTTAAAATATTCGTGTAACGCGCGAGTATATATATTAGTATTGGATAATGAGGAAAAATACTTACTATTGACAACTTAAAAGACTAAATTATTTATGAGTATATTTAAGTGATTAAGTTTTAACATACCTCAACATAAGGGACCTTTTCTAATTTTGTTTTATATATTCTGGTAGTCCAATCTAATAATATATCTTTTCGTATTTTCATTTTGATATAATTCAATATAGTCTACATATATTTTAGTCTACATATATTTTTTAAGTTCAAATGAATAAAATCCCCAAGTAATTCTTCAAGTAAGAAAATTCCTAAATAAATCCCCAAGAAATAAATCACCAACAATCATAGAACATAAGTCCCACGTAATACTTTCTTCATCCAATAATAGTTGTTCATTATTGACTTAACACAAGAATTAAGAAGCAGTAAATTATAAAGGTAATTTTACCAAATAACCTTTTGAATATAATAAATATAATGTCTTGAAAAATATAATAGGATAATGACTATAATTAATAATAAGAGTATATTAGATACTAAATATAAACTTATCTCTTAATTTCATAAAGTAGACAAGTATTGTTGAATATCAATTTATAGTACAGTGTACAAGTAAAGATGGACGGAAAGAGTACCACATATAAAATTATTTTTAGATAAATTCTCAAGTAATTATTCCTAGCTAGCTAAGTCTACAAATAAGTTTATCTAAGAATCTTCTTACAAATTGATAAACATTTTTTTTTATTACTTGCGAATTTATCTATGAAAAGGATACTCACAAATAATTTGCCCTCGATAATAGATGTGTATATTATGTAATGACGAAGAACGATATAAATATTCAAACATTGTATTCATTAAAACAATATAATATAATATGACACATTATGAAAAATACGTAACAACCATCCAAACGAAGTGTTATTATTTTATGTTATTTAGAGCAATATATTTCTTAGAAATTTCCCATAAATTAAATTTCTGTTTCTATTCCCTATTGGTGGCTGTCGCTTTAGTAGCTGGCATGCGCGCGTTGAGAGTTAATCTAACAATTAAATGCTGTTTGAGTTGACTAAAAGTCTTTTTTTAGTAAAACAGAAAGGTAATTTCATCAATTTATATTTGAAAAAAAGAAATAAATTTTGGAGATGGATATGTCAATGGATGAGGATGAGTATTCTTTTGATTCTAATACAGACGCAGTCGTCTACGGCGTTTCTGATCCTTCTGGATCTGATGAAAGTATGATCTCTGGTCCCAACATTTCATCGTCGTCCTCTGACGATCAGGAGCAGCAGCAGTCATCTGCTGCTGATGATTTGAATGTATCATCATGTGCATCGTCCAGCTGGATTACGAATAATAATACTAATGAGCAGATTGAGCAAGAAGCGGCGATAATGATATTTAATGTTGATTTTGGGGCACTTTCTCGAGTTGCTGTTCACAGTAGCTGTGATAATGAAATCATGAAAATTGAGGAAAGAGCAAATTTAAATTCTTGTGTGGGTAATGAGCAAATCGGAGATCCATTGTCACCTTCAAGGTGGTGTTCTATTTGGGAACTACCAGAGGGTATTTTTGAAGTGCCACCATTATCACCATTACCACCAACTGGAGATTTTCTTATCTTTTGATAATAGCGAGGGCGTTTGGATTGTTTAACTTATTTAAATGTTTGGCTAAGTTTAAAACGTTGTTTGGATGTTTGTTACTTATTATATTGTTGGTATAAATGTTTCTTAATTAATTTTTGTGATAAAAAACGTCTTAGTTTGTTTGTGATTAATTATATCCTCAGCAATCTTGCATTCTTGAGAGTGAAGTCGAGTATCATCAAAACATTCCATAGAACCTATATATGCCTCTATTCAGTCTTAAGTTGTCCTGTTTCTGCAAGAATAGTGCTTATTTATATCTTCTGAACCTGGTTCACTTTGTTATTATCAATACGCCTAAAAGAGCTTTCAGCATGCCAACAAAGGCAGTTTCTGAGACTTCAGGTAACAAATATGTCCCAATAGCTGATACATATTGTAGACAAAACATGTTGAAGAGATCCATCAATTTTTTTAGAAACTTGTACTGGATGAAGAGGCAAGAATACTTTTTATTCCTCTTGGACCTAACTTTGTCCTTTGATGATCAGGAACTCTATAAAAAGATATACACCCCCCACGCCTTAAAATAATCTATATTTGGTTTTCTACCATTCCAACGTTCATAAGGTGAAACATGCATACTTTTTTAAGGCACTCTGTTTAATATACGACAAGCAGTAAGTAAAGCTTCACCCCATAAATTATGTGGTAAACGGGAGTTCAACAACATATAATTAACCATATCTACTAAAGTTTTATTTTTTCTTTCAGCTAATCCATTTTGCGGAGGTGTATAGGGAGCACTAGTTTGGTGTATAACACCTTGATCTTCACAAAACTTATTAAATTCACTAGAGAAATATTCTCCTCCTCTATCACTTCAAAAAAAAAATTATTTTTCTATTCTTTTGATTTTCCATGACTGACTTGTATTCCTTAAACCTTTGAAAGACTTCATCTTTTGATCTAAGGAGATAAACATGTGTAAATCTAGAGAAATCATCTATAAATATAATGAAGTATCTTTTGCCTCCTCTAGTTAATTCTCCATTTAATTCACATAAGTCAAAATGCACAAAATATAATATCTTTGTAAATCTTTCAATTTTACGAAAAAATTTCTTAGCCATTTTTTCTTGTATACATATTTCACACTTGTTAGCAATCCTGATATTTAAGATGGATTTACAATAAATATAACCATTTTTGGACATATAATTTAAAGAACCAAAATTTAAATGTTCTAATCTAGCATGCAATAAATAAGAATCAAACTCAACAATATATATATAAGCATCATTTATTGCATTAACACTTAACTTAAACATGACATCACAATGATATCCTTTTCCTACAAACAAATCACTCTTTGACAGAATTACACGATTAGAATCAATTACAATCTTAAAACCTCTCTTAGAAAGTAAACTAGCATAAATCAAGTTCTTCATTATTTCTGTAATATGGAATACATTCAAAAGAGTCAACTTCTGTCCAGATGTGAATTTGATTTCAATTGTTCCTTTTCTTGCAAATTCGGTTGCAACATGATTGCCCATTAACATTTTTTCAGAATCTTTCACTTTTGAATAAGTCTTGAACTTATTCTTGTCATGACAGACATGAAATGTTGCACCAAAATCCAACCACCAATCTTGACTCTTTGTGGTTATAGCAGCCATATTCAATTCTTGTATAGAAATCATAGCAACCAGTCATTGTGAAGAACTTTCCACAACATTTACCTTCTTTGATTTTTCAGATTTTTCAGAGTCCTTTGAATGAAAGTTTATTCCTGCTTTCTTAAACCTACAATCTCAAATTTTATGGCCCTTCTTGTCACAATAATAACAATTCATATTCTTTCTCTTCTTGTCAAGAGACTTCTTGGAAACTTTTAGAGTTTTATTTTCGTTTCCTGAATTGTTCTGACTAACATTATTTACTGTGGAACTAGAGGCTTGAACTAAAGCATCTCTAACATGAGTCTCACTTTCAATTTGAAGGTGAGTATGAAACTGTTCCACAGTTAATTTATCAGTAGAATGCAGAAATTTCTTTCTATAGTTATTCCATGAAGAAGGCAGTTTTGAGAGAATCGCACCTATCTGAAGTGCATCGGGAATTTTCACTTCAAGATTAGTTTTGAAACTAAGATCTGTAACTCATGAATTTGATCCATGATAGGCTTTGTATCAACCATCTTAAATTCGAAATGTTGTAAAGATAAGAATTTATTGATACCTCATTTTTCGTTTCATATGCAGTCTGCAATGTTGTCCAATTTCCTTTGGAGATTTCAAATTCGAGTACAAATATACAAGCGGTCAGTCAACGTATTCAGAATGTGACCTCGACAAAGCAGTTCATCTTCTTCACGCTTCTTTCTCTCTGCTTTGATCACATCAGTATCATACGGGGTAGATTCTGGAAGTGCAGCCAACTTGGGATCAAGAACATAGAATATTTTCAATGCAGTGAGCAAGAAAATCATCTTGTCCTTCCATCGAGTGAAATTTGAACCATCAAAACGATCAAATTTTATGAACTCCTTTGGATTCTCAATAGCAAACAATAATTTCTCCATAATGAAAATTACTCTTGAAAATTGTTGATAAAATTTGCAAAGAAATTGAATGCTTTGAGGCGTGAAAGATCACTATCTTTCAAGAATAATCTTTTAGGGATTAGCAAGCAATGCTCTATCAGGATACAACAAAACCTAAAATATGTATGCAATTGAATACGCTACATCAGGAGTTCATCGTATTTATAGAGTCTGTTAAGGAATTCTTTCAGAAGAGTAACTCTTTTTCTTAACAGCCGCAACTATTCCATTTAAACAAAATTTAAATATTAATTTAAATTTTAAATAAACAAATTAGTTAAATGAAAATAAAAACGAAAATTAAATTTTTATTTAATTCAAGGTCCGACTCGGCCCGCACCCTAAGTCCAAGTCATTTAGATATATAATTAAATATAAAAAAAATTACGTAATTAGACAAACATAGATATCTATTTACATTATACAACTATAGTTTGAAAAAATTACAATTTATACTATAGTTAGAGTTTTATTGTTATTTTCTCTCCTCCCTTCAATTATTTTGACATCCTTCTCCCAATCTATCATCAATCAATCAAATCATCATCATCAAATATACACATACAATTGAAAATTTTCCAAATATATAAACTTTTACTCAATTATTTGCACTACATGAGTTTGGCATTAAATAGGCTCAAGAAAGCCCTTCTCCCACCAATGTGGGAGACTCTCTACATTACAAACTATTCAACAACGTGAACCTGGTGATGACCCCTCCTGCATATGTCCCCGTAAACAGTAGGGATATTTTCGGACCAAATTATTAGTGGATGACATTTTTTTTGGATTTCACGTGGTTTACGGATAACTTTTAACCCTTTCTCAATGATACTATTCCAGTCTACCAAATGACTAGAGAAAATATAAGTAAATGACAAAAGAGTAAGTTGTCTGTACCAAATGACTAGAGAAAGTATACGTAAATGACAAAAGAGAAAGTTGACTGGGAGGAACCTCAGTCTTTATAGCGAAGCAGAGGGAATTCCAGTAATTCATCCGAAGAGAAAAAGAAGAAGAAGATGAGTTCTGGAGATATTTCTATGGACACAATCATGGAAGATTCAGATTCGTTTTGTTCGAGTACTGATGCAATCATCTGCGGAAACTCTGATAATTCAGGGCGGGATGAAAGCATGATCTCTGATCCCAACATTCCTTCATCTAATTCGTCGAGTGGTGATGAAGATTCGATGATTAACCTATCAAATCATAACTGTAGACACGTAATGATTGACTCCGCTCTGCAATTTTTGCACCGTTTTATTTGCCAGATGTTTATTTCAAGCCTGTTTTAGTAACATTCTTTTTCTTTTTTGTAATTTCATATTTTGTAGCTGCAAAGTGATGAGCAAAAAGAGGTAAGGATATTTAATGCTAATTTCAGGGCAGTTTCAGGTAACAAATATGTCCCAATAGCTGATACAGATTGCAGACAAAACATGTTGAAGAGATCCATCAAATTTTTTAGAAACTTGTACCGGATGAAGAGGCGAGAGCATATTAAGGTGAATCGTCGAACGACTCGAGATGGAAAAATCAAATCACTTTTCAGTAATATAAACTTGATGGGAGGCAACAACAAATCCTCGTCCAAAGGCGGAGGTAGAAGCGGTTAAATTCAGTAGTTTATGCTTAAATAATGAATTGATATTAAGAAATTCAAGCCAAGTCAGCCTTCGAAACTGTAAAACGCATAATGTTTACAGAATTAGTCCACCCCTGCATTTTGTTGATCATCAGTATGACAGTACATCGCGTAGTTATTTATACAGCTTTCAGCATGTCCAATTATCTCGCTCTGCATTGATGGCGTTAGATTAAGTACCTGTACATTAACAAAACAAAGTAATTGATCAGGCAGGGGCGGAGCTATCTAGTACAAGAGAAGAGGTTCGATTTAAGAATTCTTAAAGATGTTGCTTGCTCCTGGTTCAACTTACCTAGTAGCCGTGCATCCTTGACAATGAAGGGTTCTGTCTTTGCTTCTTTTAATCGCGTACCATCGAAACATTCAATAACTCTTGCACCTAGACAGAACACATTCGGCCTCATATAGCTTGAATAGTGAACAAATTTAATTTTATCTATTAAACCTATGCCTCTAATCAGTCTAAGGAGTACTGTTTCTGCAAGAGGCTTATTTATATCTTCCCTATCGCGCACAATATTGCTATTGAACTCTCTAGAACTCCAATTATCTCCACCAAAATCTCCCCTCAGAACAACAATCTCAACTGTCGCCGAGGCTTGTGGTGCATAGTCAAAGATTTGTCCGCTAATATCATCAAACAAAGACACATGAATAGCAGTACCTCCTCCTTCTCCTTTAATTTTTCATTCCAGTAAATACAGGAACAGATACCTTTCTTGAAAACTTTAACGTTAAGCTTCTTCTTTGTGGATTATTCATTCTGTGAATAATCATTCCATCCAAGGCTTGTGCAAAAACAGTCGCCACTTTCATCTTGTCTCCAGTTTGTCAAGTCAGCGATAAGTGCCTCAGCTAGATTTAGGTTCTTCTCTGGATTGCCTCGAAACAAACTATTGAAATTGGTACAAGCATATTACTAGTTTCGTTGTTCACTGCTCCACCACAAATCGAAGTAAATTCCCTGAAATCTGCTGGTGGATGATGCACTTGATACGATCAACTCATCATTATCATCGATCACCACCATGGCCGGAAGTGTAGTGGTGACCTACACTTATGAAAGACGAAGACATATTGGGACCTGAGATCATACTTGGATCCCCTCCTGAAATATCAGCACTACCGAAGATGAGTGCATCTGTATTAGAAAAACTGGAATCCCCATTTTCCATGACTGTCTTCAGACATCTCACTAATTAATTCAGAAAAACTCATCCTCATTTTTAAAAAAATAAATTATTTTACCCTTGATATATTTGATCGGCTTACCTTCTTGCTAAAAAGAGTGAGCTCTTGATATAGTATTTTCATTTTCCATTTTTGAGTCGTTCCAAGAAACTTCCCTTTCATTAAAATATTAATCATGATTGTATTTTTTACGGAAACTTCCTAAACCCGATCTAAACTCATACTCCCTCTGATATTCCGCACGACCTAGTGATTTACTTTACATTAGCCTACGAGTGAAACAAGCTTCCTAACGTGTTTCAACAAAGTAAAAGCAATAAGCAAAGAACACACTGTTTTTACATATTGAAAAAATTCATTTTTTCTTTACCTCATTTCTTTATTAAAGTGTGTGTTTGGAGATCAATACCAACATAATTTTGACTTTTGATATCAATAAATGAAATTTTGTTCGCTATTTAATTTTGCTCCTTAATTATTAGCGTGATGGTTGAGTTATCATTTTTCTCAATAAGTACAATTTATGTCTTAAAATGCTTACGTTATTTCAAGAAAATCTCTTTTCAAATTTCTACTTAACAATATTGTAAACTCCAACAATGGAGATTCTGATTCATAGTAAATGCACCATTTTAGGTGCTGAGATACAGAGAAGAAGCAGAGAAAGAAGAACTGTTTATTCAGATCTGATTCCTTACAATAGTGAGGCATATACACATATATATACATGTGCACACACACTCTTCTCATGACTAACTAACCACAACTAAC
>JBCEWC010020383.1:0-10953 GCA_038996855.1 Solanum aculeatissimum
TAGTTTGAGTCCCTAGTCCCCAAGTCCTTAGAACTTATGTGCTATGTGATTAGCTTCCGCGCTTCCGAACCGATGATATGTGTAATGATACTATGATGGCTTGATCGAGGGTCTTCGGGTCCTCTTTCGCCATGTCACATCTAGGCCCCATTTCCATGTCGTGAGAGGTGCCGACCAAAGTGCCACCGGATTATCATCATCCTTTATCAGGATGGCATCTAGAGTCCTATGAACCTTTGCAAGAGTGTCCACACAACGAATACTCTCCACCCCTGTCGCTAACCATAATCTATAGTTGAGCCATGGTAAAGGGATGGTGGCAGAAGTCATGAGGGCCACCTCATGAAATATTCAGAATTCAGCAGGGCCCAATCAATCTCATAGCCAGCCAAGATGCTAGCAACAAAAATATTATGGCCCAGTATCAATGTATTATCTGCAAGTATAGGCTGGATCTGCGATCTCACAACCGTTCACCAGAACTTGGCAGGAAAACTGAGAGAAACCTTGATGATAGGCTCTGTTGAGATAGTTACTCACTCAGGGTCTGGTCACCGATCTATAATTTGGGCGACTACCTATCTCATCAAACTATCCCGGTGGATCAGGTCTCTCATAGAGGTCGTCATTTGAGTCTACTTCACTCTCCAATCAAACTCTGTTATAGATTTGGGGGTTGCGACCTTGGGCCAAAAAATCATACGATAGATAGTGATCTCAAAAATATCCACCTGACAACCCCTCACCAAAATATGTGTCGGTAGAGGCTGGAAGAGAGGTTTCTTCCCTTTTGGAGAGGTTTCTTCCCTTTCGGAAAAGAGCTGAAGGTTGTGGCTGCATACGAGGTGAAGAACCCAAGAACAATGATCGGTGAGTACTTCCCTAATGGCTATGCCAGCCACTTGAGCCTGCATCTAGTGATGGAATCCTTGAGGCCTAGGACACTCTCTAACCCTATAGTGATGACTTTGGGCTCCTAAAAAATATAACAAGTTGGATCCATGCTCCTTTGTCTGCATGTTCTCTCTAAGAATATCTGGCATCCTATCGACACTCCACCAATTATATCTAGCATCTAGAGGTGAGGGTGGTGCTCGAGGTGCAACTGTAGATATGGTGCCTGACCCCTTCTCAGATTCTGACTCAGATCCTATCTTGGAAGAGGTCATCTAGTTAAATTGTTGGCCCTGTTACCTCACTCATTAAACTGAGGAGGACAAACCATAATAGCCTGAGTCTTGGCCTATTTGGTGTTGTCCCGGGTCTATCGTTGCTCAACACCCTCAACTGGCCGAATGCTAAGCTCCTCTACTGAGCCACTTGCCTCAGGAGCAATTTTGGAGTCTGTAGGCTCGTCATGCAACCACTTCTGCATGGCTCTAATCTCCTCAGTACAGGGCTTCAGAGCCATAGTACATGAAATCCACATGTTTAGAAAATAATATTAGCCCCATGAGTCAAGAAACAAAAAGCAAGAACATATCTGAACTTAGGCATACAGTTGTCTATGAGGGGTTTCATTACAGGACATAGTGAAAATTACGAGCAGTAGAAGGCCCTCATAGAAATAGAGTCCATTAAATCTTATTTTTTGAATGACATCTATGAAACTAGGTACGACTCGTAGAACATTCCATGGGTCATAGACTAGTTCGTAGATACTATTCTAGGTCTGACATTTTTGTAGGAAGGTCCCTATGAGTCGTAGAATAATATATAACTCGTAGAAGGTCTCGTCTGATGACATCCCAAAAATTTTAACTTACTAGAATTTCTTATGAGGGGAAACTACGAAATATTTCACTAGAATATTCCACGAGCCACAGAAGACCCTCATAAAATGACTTTTCCAGTAACTTGACTTCCTAGGCATATCAAACGGGTCCTAAACCAACCTTTTACAATTATATCAACATTGAATCAAAGACTCACACACAAGCCCACATGATTACATCAAATACCCAACCCCCAAGATGCTATGATTATATACAACCCCATCAAATTTCATTTTGCATGTTTGTTTAGCGATCTGACACCATTTGAATTATTAGCAATCAAACACACATATGTAGTCACATATCAAATTTTCACACAATTTAATTCAATTTCAAATGACATATGAATACATGGTTCTAATTATCATTCAAACACACAAATCATAGCCACACACAAAATATTTTGGTTCCTCATAATCTCAAGGTTATTTTAACAGTAAATTAGTTCCTCATCGACAACACACATAAGGGCAATCAAGGATTTACAACCATCAATTTAAGAACATCATGCCCATCCAACTTTTGAACCAATTTAGACTAATTTTGAATGATCAAAAGTTTTAGGACCAAGAACTTACCCAATTTTGAGAAAATTTAGTTTAATTTGAAAGAGCGATTCAGACGACTTCGAACCCTAGGTCCCAGAGGGGTTTCCAGAAAATTTTGACTGTGACTGGATGGGGAGGTTAGATTTGGCTAGGGTTTCAAAGAGGGGTGGAGTATTTTTAGAAATATGAGAGAATTGGGGTCAAATGTTTTTTTGACCCATTAGTACCTTTATTAGGTCATTTCAAAATAATTGGGCCCAGGTTTTATGAAATCCCATTTATGGGCCATAAAGTATTCTACATCTCCTAGATTGTTGTTTTGTAGACAGCGTGAGGCCCTAATTGGTTGATGGGTTCTACGAATAGTTTTATGGGATGTGTAATGAAATATGACTCGTAAAGTAGGTTATAGAACCCCTAAAAATTAGTAAAAAGGTAGAAAACTTACCTCGGGTCCACGAGCCCCATTCACGGCCCATAATTATTTCTATGTGTTGTAAAGTTGGCTCGTTGACTAGAGTTCACATATGGTTGCTCATTGGAATTTTCTATGAGTTGGTATACATGTTGTACATTGACATATGACCCGTAGAACCAGTCGTAGAATCACTCTTTGTTGCCTATTTAGCCCTAGATGGCTGACTTGGTCTTGTACCTGCATAAGCTTCTCAAATCACATTGTTACCTTATATGCCACCACTCCAATGTCTATAAATTACAACCATAAAGCAAAATATTAAACTACCTACAAGTCCAAATGCTAAAAATAAAATAAAAACTACTTCTATTACAAAGTATCTTGAGTTGTCTCCCCGTGTAGTGCCTGATTTATTATCGCAGCACAACTTGGACCATTTGTTTACTCAGACTTCATCAATGGCTAAAACCTCCATCTTCAGCTTATATCGCCATTTCATTGACTGACAGATATTGAAGATGACTTCTTCATCGTTCAATTAAAACTTGAGTTGGCCTGATTTCATATCCACCAGGGCTTACCCATTGTCTAGGAAAGGCCTTCCTAAGATGATTGGGACTTCGAAGTCGACCTCGTAATATAGGATCACAAAGTCTGTAAGGAATATGAATTTCTCAACTTTGACAAGAACATCATACAGTATCCCCATAGGTTTTTTACTATCCCCACAGGTTTTTTACTATCATATCAGCAATTAGCAATCATACAGTTGTAGGGGTAGGGACTCCCAAGCCTGGCATCCTGAACACTGCAAGAGCATCAAATTTATGTTAGCACCTAGATCACATAGTGCCTTTGAAAACTTGACATCACCTATGGTGCATGGAATGGTGAATGCTCTAGGGTTCTCTCGCTTCTTCGCCAAGGACCTTGTAGATATCACACAAAAATTTTGGAGCTCTTGAGAAAGCTCCTGACTCACAGTATACTTCTTTTTGACCATGTTCTGCATAAACTTTATATACCCGGGCATTTTCTCCAATGCTTCAAGCAGAGGGATGTTGATGAGGAAGTGATTGAATTTACCTTCTTCCTCTTTGTTCTTGAGTCTTTGAGGTAAAGGAGGAGGGGCTCTAGGAATGGATTTTAGCATTTGTAGCATTGACACTGCGTTACTCTCCCCATTCTTAGCACCAACATATCCTCTATAGGCATGCTTACTCTCAGCTATCTCCTCACGAACATCATCATCATCAACTGGCATTGAAGGATCAATAGTCTAGTTTCCACCACATGTTGTGACTACCATACACTGTCACTCATTTTTTTAAGATTTTGAACTGTGTTTCTGGACAAAGTACCTTTCTAGCGTTGGTTTAGTTGAGTTGACATCCGACTAAACTATTGCTCAAGCTGCTTAGACATAGAATGAGACTTAATTTTTTGATTAATGCATGGAGATATCAGAATTCATCCTCCTTAGTGTCTCATCCTGAGCGTCAACCTTCTTTAGTGGGCGATCAAACATCTCCTCAATGCGAGATGTGCCAGGACTAGAATTTCAACTATGCGCTCGAAGATACGGACCATTCCTATTTCTATATTTGCATCCCATTCAGCATCTCTATCCTGGCACTTATTCCTATCATAGTAGCCTCATCTGTTGTTGTCTCTAAAGGCACCACCTCTTCCAAAGTTTCAACCTTTGTTTCCTTGATCTTGGTGCAAAAATTCTTGATTGAACCCATGGGCGTTGTTCTAGAAACCCTCCATCGGATCTGCAACAAAATAAGTATCCTCCTCATAATAAGGCTCTTCGTACATGGGTTTTTATGAAGGCTTATGAAATACTGCATTCACTCTTTATTGGTTCTACTTCATCAGCAACTCTACATTAGTATTAATGCTAGCAAGCTCTTCCATCACCTCTTGCCCCTGCTTGCACCAAACTAGTAATGACTGAGAACAACATTTTTGTGGTGGGCTTATCCCTCGTCCCCCATGCACAATTTGTCTTTATCATTCTCTCCATCCTCTGTGCAACCTCTTGAAATGGGTGATCTACGAATGAGCCTCCCATGGTATTGTCAGCAACAACTTAGTTATTCACTTGCAAGACTCTGTAAAAGATCTTCACCAATGATTCATCAATAATTTTATGGTTTGGAAAACTCCTAAAGAATTTAGTAAATCTCTCCCACGTGGTACTGAGTGAATCACGAGACACCTGCCTGAAGTTATTGATCGAACTTTCAACTTTAGATTCTTTGAGATTGGGAAAAACCTCTCCAAAAAGGCCCTCTGCAACTCAGCCTAAGTGGTTATTGAACTCTGTGGGAGCTCACATAACCGTAGTGTTGCATTGCCACAAAGAAAAAGTCAAAAAACATAGAGCCCAATGACATCCATACAAAGATTTTGGTTTCCCATCTTGCTCTTGCAGACGAACCCAATGTTGTATAGATGGTTATGCAGATCCTCTTATGGTAGGCCCATGAAAAACCTGTGATTCTGCAATATTTAGCGCAACCCACTCGACACGATGAACTTTGTGTCATCTGGAAGTGGAGGTAACAAAATTTCTTCCTTGACGTCCATTACCATAGGTTAAAGCCGATATTGATTCCATTGATTTGATGCGGCTCGAGGATCCTTTGGTGGTGGATTTAGTGGATATGGGTTCTTATTGTTCGGATTGAGTGATGCATTCATCACATCATCAGTAGCGTTGTTCACATTGTCTTAGGCCATTCTCCTCAATGTCCTTTGGATCTCTGGGTCGAACATAGCCAAGGTTTTACCTCGGCTACGAGTGTTTTGCTACACTATACCTGCATGTTGAAACAAAGCAAAAATAACAAAAACATAAAATTAGGGAAATAAGGATTAATCCCCAAATTACTTGAACTAAAAAAGTCTAATCATAGTCCCCAGAAACGGCACTAAAATACTTGATGTCACTCAAGCTACACCTCTTTTGAAGGTTAAAATGGTCGCTATCAAGTAAAGAACCTAACCAAGGTTAAGGTCAAATCCCATAGGAAATATAGTACACTCCAAAATAGGTCAATACAAAGTGGGGTGATTAACCTACTTATCTCCCGAAGGTGGGGGGTTGTAAATGTAAAATAAACCTAGACTAAAGCAAGTATTATAAAATCAGTAGAAGAGCTGACTAGGGTGATGTGTTTTTCATGATTCCCTAACTCAACATTTCCAGGTAATTGTAATATTTTCCAGTATGTAGATGCATAACAGTAAGTTAAGTTTACCAAACACTTTGATCCAGTTGTAAGGTAAATTTCACCATGGGATTTGAACTATCTCCACAGTGTGACACTACTAACCCTTACCTATTGTCCAAGTACAACCTCCCTATTATCCAATTTGGTTGATTACATGAGAAAACATCAATCGAATTTTGTTAATTATTCATTTTTCCTATTCATTACCTCTTTGATCCGGCAAGTAACACTAGGTGAGTTCTAACGTTGGCCACCGTTAAAAAGCATTTATGATAATGAGAATTAAGTAGTACATTCATACACACTTTTCAAGAATTAGGAATCATCATTTACACTTGTTAGTTCTTCATGGTTCCCACAACCCTAGTTGTGGATTTAGCTACTCATAATCAGTGTAGGTGCAAGAATCATGATATAGAATACCATAATTGAGCACTTACATAAATGAATTTACGAACAAGAAATTCAACTCTTTAACAACAATCACAAGAATCAAGAACACAAAAGATTATTTTTCTCTCTAAAAAAATATTGAAAACATTGAACTACTACGAACTCTCTCTCCCACTTTATGAAAAATAACCTAAAAACCTATTTATAATGCCTAAAATACAAAGCCAAACCAACTAGGAAAACTGGGTCGGCAAGATTTACGGGCGTTATCTATGGGCCATAAAACATTGCACGACTCGTAGTTGGGATTTCATAAACTTCATCTTCAAAACCGGGGAGACTTCTACGAGACCCATCTACGGGCTTTATAAGATTCTACGACCCATGAAGGGTTTCATCTGTTGACTCTCCAGTAACTCCCCAATCTCTGATACTCAAGGTACGATGACTGATCTATAGCTCATAAAATGGTGTATGGCTCGTGAACTTGTTCATAGATTTAAACTTTTAAAAATCACTCTTTACTGGATTTTACTACGACGCCCCTTCCATGGCCCGAGGAACCATCTACGACCCATAAAGCGTTTCGTGAATCCTCAAAATTAACATTTTTAGCACACTTCACCAAACAATCATACCAACCCTATAATTCTATAAAGTAGACATAAAAACATATTAAATCTACCAACATCGCATTGACAATACCCAAGATTCAAAGTTTTAAGCATCACAAGTATTGTATTTCGGCAGCAAATCAGTAATAATCCTCAATGAAATCAATAGGGTCCTCCTCTGTCTTAGACCCTTGAAATTCTGACGGGTTCATCTGCATGAAATCATGCACTATCGCAGCCAGAGTTGGTACTTGGGGAGGTATGTCTATCTCCCAGTAGGCTTGATTGGCCAATGTTTGGGCCAACAATCTAAAGACGACTCGAAACTCCACATGACTTACTCCATGATCCTATTGGAGTGGAGGAACTTGTTGTTCAGGAGCTCTCGTTGATTGGGAGCTCTTCGTGGAAACATGATCTAGAAACAAGCAAAATTACATCATTAATTAATGGGAAACCTTATTCAACAACATCATTAGAGTAGGATATTAATAAGAAAGAAGGGAAGACTTTTCTAAACCATCTCATAGCCTCTTACTCAAGATAATGGTGCACTTCACAACATTGAATGAGACTCTATGCTACATGGTATGTATGGACATCTGAGGAACATTTTAAAATGTTATTCTCTAATACTAAGTTTGTAATGACCCGACCTAGGGTCCTAATCATCACATGGTGAATGAGATACCCCAAGGAACCTCACCCAAGCCATCGCAAGCATCTTAGGCATTCATAGGCATTTAATGAAAACATGTGCAAAACAAACAAGGGGAAAGGGACTATAGGACTTTAAAAGCAATGAAGAAACATTAAAAATCAATATGATAATTAACATTCATTGTTCATAACCATGCCAACTACTTCACTAGTGGATGAAACGGGTAATAGTCGGTTTCCATGTAACAACCCAAAATGTTTAAAACACTCCTTATGGTTAGACTTATATGGTGTACTAATGGTCATGGTTTAGTTTTTGTGGCCACGGGTTAAGTTTAAGTGGCCTAATGCAAAACAGGTTTGTTGGTGACCTAGAGAGCCCGTCAAGCCAGTGTACTTCAAATGGTCCTAAATTTTAATGTGGGTTTAACCGTGTGGGATAATCTATAAAAAAAATGGAAGCTCTTTGTTTTATATTTTCAATTCAACTGGCTTCACTCGATTCGGAGTATGGATGAAGGAGTTATGGCCCAAACAGTGGGACTGTCTGAAATTCGGAAAACATTAGAGATAGGCTCTTAAAAGTGGCTAAGGAACGGACCACGGTCCGTGAAAATTGTCAAGTCTGTCTGGGGTGTCATGGGGTGCTCCAGTTAGCTAGGGGTGGCATGGAACCACCTCATGAGACAAGTCTTGACCAACGGACCACTAAACGGTTCGTGTGCATGTTGACGACCCGTGTACTATCCCATCGAGTGGGAAAGTGGCTTGTCCAAGCCATGGGTGAGTCTAGGTGGTTAAGGTTAGGCTCACGGGACCTTGAGATGGACAGTCAACCTCCAAACGGTCCGTCAAAGTGCTCGTCAAGTGCTCCAGAAAGTCCTCGAGAGTTCGCACTGAATATTTGGCTAAGTTTTGTCTGATGGGCATTTGAACGGCCAGTGAACAGTATAACGGGTACTGTATCAACTGTGTGACTCTGCTTAGTCTCAGAAAGTTAAGATTTATTAATGGTAATTTCGTGATTTAACATATCCTTAAGCCCCTTTTTTGTACCCTAAGGTCTCCTAAACCCCTAAAACATTCCCCAAACCCTCATTCATCCATTCAAACTCTCCTACATTAAATTTTGAATTTCTAAACCCTGTTAGCCTCCATTGAAAAAAGCATGGAGAATTTGGGGAAGAAGACCTTGACCAAGTATGACCTTGCAAATTGTTGGTGCAATTAAGGTATGTGGGATTTGATTCAAGGATCCTCTTTCATCCTTGAGGACCCAAGAACCCTAGCTCTTTAAATTTGATTTTAAGCTTTCAATTAAGTTATGGGTTCTTCCAATACGGTTGTATATTAGTGTTGATACTTGAGTGTTGTAGTATTTCGGTGATTTAAACATGAGTTTAACCTTGAATTCATGAATGTTCATTGAAACTCTTATTGATCAACTTACATGTCCCCTTTGATGATTTAATTAAGCATGGGTAACTTACATTATGACTTATTCATGGATTTTCTACATCTTTTATGATCAATTGTCTTTCGAATTGTTAAACCAAGTTTGAATTCCATTAGCCATGTTCTTGATCCTCATTCATGGAATATGCAGGATTATGGATATGTTGAAACTCTTTATGAAACTCATGTTTTGTATGATTATGATAAGTTATGAAAGGCTTGCAATCACATAGGCTCTTTGTTATGGCTCTATGAGTATCATGGGTGCTTGCACCATCTTGATAGGTTCCAAGGCTTGATATGATAAGCTATGTAGATGGGCTACTCTTATTGCATTGACAAGACATAATCATGAAACCGTTTGTAATCTTTTGATAGCCTTTGGCTTAAGCATGTATATTATTTGAATAATGGTTTCATATTGACTAAATATGCATGTTTTGAAAGTAAAAATAAGTCTCACGATTTAAATGTAGCATATACCTATACTTATTCCCATGGGATGAGACTTAGCACCGAGGGATTGGAGGCGGGTAGACTATCTCCATAGGATCCATACTCCTTTCCGTCAAACCATGTGCCACCATGGGTTTATTCCCTATTAGGGAACTCCGTTATTTTATCCCTTGTTTCAAGGGTGTTTAGGGTACTACTTAGCAAGTAGTATGGGTCCGGGTAGTGGCTCGCTTGGGTCTCCTTGAAGTGTCGGTTGAGGTGCATCCCCGCTATATATATATGATCATAGGATTGCATTACATGCATCATGGCATAGCATATTGTTATATTACCCTTTGGCTACGTGTATTTATTTTGTATCACTTGTCCTCTTGACATGTTGCTTGGTCACACTATACTTGTCATATTCATTGCATGCCCGCATACTTAGTGCTTAATTGTGTTAACCCATACTCTTTTCTACATGTTCTAACCATGTAGGGACTGAGAGTGAAATCTACATTCTATCGGATTACGCTTGAGATCTTGTTGAAGAATTGCTAGTGGTGAGCCCTTTTGTTCAAGGGTAATAGCCACCATCTATCTACTTCTTTACTTTCATGTATTTACTTTCTATTGACTTGAGGGTGAGCCTCAAACTTATCAAGGCCCTGCTCATCTATGCAGAGCCATTGTTGGAAAAATCTTTACTCTTGTACGTTTGACTTTTATGTTGGATATTTGGTTAATGTAATACGATCCTATTTAGCTTGATCTATGATAATGTCACGACCCGAATAGGGGGTCTAGATGTGACATGGCGAAAGAGGACCCGAAGACCCTCGATGAAGCCATCATAGCATCATTTCACTCATCATCGGTTCGGAAATGCAGAAGCTAAGCATGTAGCCATAAGCTCTAGGGGTTTAGTGGCTTGTGACTCAAGCTATGGGGACAATTCGGGAATGGGATGAACATGTTTGCACATAGCACATAGTCATACATCATACTCAACATTCAACCCTTAATCTTAACATGAAAATATAAGCCATTTACATAACATGAGGACATAATCATAGATCAAGTGGAACATAGTATCATAATACATAGACAAATATCCAACATACAAGTCTAATGTATAAGAGTAAGATTTGTCCAAAACATGCCTCTACATAGAAGAGCGGGGCCCCGACAAGCTTTGACGCTCACCCTCAAATCTAGAAAGTAAATAGATGAAAATAAAGGTAGATGGATGGTGGCTATTGCCCTCGAACAATAGGGTTCACCAGTATGAGTCTTCAATAAGAATCAATCGTCGTCCGAGAGAATAAAGTAGTCACCCTCGTACCCTACATGGTGAGAAAATGTAGAAAGAATATGGGTTAGCACAATTAAGCACTAAGTATGCGG
>JBCEWC010020384.1:0-10953 GCA_038996855.1 Solanum aculeatissimum
ATCATGTTAAGATTATGGCTTGAATGTTAAGTATGATGTATGATTATGTGCTATGTGCAAGCATGTTTCTCCCATTCCCGAATTGCCCCCATAGCTGACCCTAAACCCTTAGAGCTTATGTGCTACATGCTTTAGCTTCTGCGTTTCCGAACTGATGATGAGTGTAATGATGCTACGATGGCTTGATCGAGGGTCTTCGGGTCCCATTTCGCCATGTCACATCTAGGCCCCCTATCCGGGTCGTGACAGAATATTACTCCCTGAATAATAAATTTAAAATTTTTTCATATAATAGTAAATTAGAAATTTACTATAGTAAATGGCATGTGTCATGGTAAACTTGATGTTTACTTATTAGATATATGTTGAAGAAATAAAAGATTCTTCAAAATTATTTGTTCTCATGATAAGTTGATTGGATTAACTAAAGTCTGGATTGAATTCCCTAAATTATGAAAGTATAAAAGGGTAATATGGGCCCGTTCACAATCATGTGATATGTGAAATAGATACATCCATAAGATGATCACATGTGCATTTATTGTCAACTTGAAGTTTGACATTAACAAAATTGTTTGTGCAAAATAATTGAGGTAAAAACACAACTTTCAGAATACGTAATCAAGACAATTCACCTTGATAATATTGATAAATATTTAAGCTGATTGGCACTAATGTCTCAAATAAATAGTTAATCATTTCTTATGAGAACAAAGCTATATGGTATGAAATATGATAAATTGTAGACAAAAATATGCATCAGTCTAATACATTATGATCAATTTCTTCCTCAATTGAATTTATTGTCTGGAACTATATAATTTTCATCTAATAATTTTGATATGTTGCATGTGATTAATAAATATACCATCCGTGCATAAAAGATGAATTCTCCAAGGTAGATTGGAATATATATTAGTTTGTCTAACATAAGGGGGATATAATAATAAACTAAGAGTTGAAATGCTCTTATTGAATGTCCCTGAAGGACAAAATCTATGACATGCATGAAATATTCAATTGATCCTAAATAAGATATTTCTTGAAAAGTAAAGGAGATAATTATCAAAATGGTCATAATAAAGAGGCAATGTGTTCTTGAAAAGCTTACTACATAACACTTTATAAAATCTCATGAGAGGGGTATCTACCTAAAAATAATGAAGTGATGAGACCTCAACAAATTATGTTACATTCAAAATCGACAAAAAAGAATATTTTGTTGATGATACCTTTGATACAATATAGCACAATATTGTAAAAGATTATGAGGATCTAAATTTTACAGTATATTAAAGCATGCTCTAATTATCAAGTGGAATGATGCATCTTGGTAAGCGTAAAGTTTATTTGACTTGCAATCTAGATGCTAGAAAATGTCATGCATTTAATATTGAATATTGTCTGGAAAAAATTAATATGAAAGTATTTGAAGGATTTAAAATGCATGAAGCATATACAAGTTCTTGAAAACTTATTTATAATCCTCTTATGGATTAAATTAATCAAGAATTATAATGACATGGTTGGTCATTTTTGGCCTTATCTGTGAAGAAGAAGAATTGCACTAGGCGTATGTGTATTGACTATCGCCAATTAAACAAAGTGAACATCAAGAATGAGTATCATTTTCCTTGCATTGGTGAATTTTTTTATCAGTTTCAAGGCGCCTTGGTATTCCCCAAGAATGATTTGAGATCCGACTATCATCAGTTGAGAGTTTGGGAGTCTGATATCCCGACCGACAGCTTTCAGGACCTGTTATGGGCATTATGAGTTTGTGATTATGTCTTTTGGGTTGACCTATGTCCCAATTGCTTTTATGGAGTTGATGAACTATGTGTTCACGCCCTATTTGGATATCTTTGTGATCATATTTATATATGATATCTTGGTTTATTCCAAGAGCGAGGCCGATTATGTTCAACACTTGAGGACCAATGCCCCATTCACTAGATTCACTTGGAAAAATGTGGCATTTTAGTGGTCTGAGGAGTGTAAGGCAAGCTTTCAAAAGCTAAAGGATTTATTGACTTCAGTACCGATTCTTGTTTTACCTAAGGAGGGGGTACCATTCACGGTCTATTGTGATGCCTCTGTTGTGGGTTTGGGTGGTATGTTGATGCAAAGAGGGAAAGTGATGGCTTATGCTTCTAGACAGTTGAAGGTACACGAAAGAAACTACCCTACCCATGACTTAGAGTTGATTGTGGTTGTATTTGTGTTAAAGTTGTGGTGACATTATCTCTATGGGGTGCATTGTGAGATCTTCACGAACCATTAGAGTCTTAAATATATCTTATCTCAGCCTAACTTGAATATCAGACAAAATAGGTGGTTGGAGTTTCTCAAGGATTATGATATCTCTATTCTATATCACCCCAGGAAGGCAAATGTTATGGCAAATACTTTGAGAAGAAAGGCTACTGGTATGGGGAGTTTGCATTCTTGAGGGCTGAGGAGAGGCCCCTAGCTTTAGAGGTTCAATCGCTTACTAGAAAGATGGTTAAGTTGGATATTTCTCCTCCCCAAAGTATTTTGGCTTTTGTTGAGGCTAGGTTTTCCTTGTTTGATAAGATATATGCTTATTAGTTTGAAGACCCCAGGTTATGTTTGATTCGTTACAAAGTGTTGAGGGGTAAATCCAAGGCAGCTACTATTGATTCTGTGGGTGTTTTGAGGATAAATAGTAGAGTTTGTGTAGCCAAAGTAGGAGATTAGGTGAGACTGATACTTGATGAAGCCCATTGTGCTAGGTATTCCATCCACCCAAATATAGCTAAGATGTACCATAACCTAAAACAACATTATTGGTGGTTTGGGATGAGAAAGATATAACTAAATTTTTGGCAAAGTGTTGGAATTGTATACAAGTCAAGTATGAACACCAAAAGCTTGGTAGATTGATGCAAAATATGCCTATTCCTGGGTGGAAGTGGGAAAAAGTGACTATGGACTTTGTTACTAGAAAGTCCATGGCTTTGGGCAAGTTTGATTCAGTTTGGATAGTGGTTGATCGTTTCACCAAGTCAACTCACTTTTTACTGGTGAAGACTAGCTACAGTGCAGAGCAGTTGGCTAGATTGTATATCCGAGAGATAGTCAAATTACATGGTATTCCAGTGTCTATAGTATCGGACAGAAGATCTGTGTTCACCTCTCACTTTTGGTGAGCTCTACAACGTGGTTTGGGTATTAGAGTGGATTTTAGTTCAGCTTTCCACCCTAGAAAGATGGTCAGTTCGAGCACACTATTCAGGTGGTAGAGGACATGCTACGAGCTTATGTAATTGATTTTGGTGCCCCATGGGACCAACAACTACCTTTGGTAGAGTTAGAATACAATAATAGTTACCATTCCAACATCTAGATGGAACCATTTGGGGCCTTGTATGGTTGGAGGTGTAGATCACCCATTAGATGGTTTAACTCAACTTTTGATGATGTGTTGAGTGTAGACATACTTAGAGATGTCATCGATCAGGTTCGTTTGATTCATGGTAGGCTTTTGACAACTCAAACACTCCAGAAAAGCTATGCTGATCAGAGGACTAGACCTATGGAGTTCTCTGTTGGTGATAGTGCTTGACTAAAGATTTTATCCATAAATGGTGTGATGAGATTGAGGAAGAGGGGCAAGCTCAGTCCCAAATTCATTGGCCCATTTGAGATTTTGATGAGAGTTGGTGATGTTGCCTATGAGCTGGCATTACCACTGAGATTATCATTTGTTTATCCTTTTTTCATGTTTCTATGCTTCACCAGTATATTCTAGATAAATCCCATGTGATCTCTAATGACTGTGTTGAGCTGGGTTCAGATTTGACCTTTGAGGAGGAGCCTGTAGCTATTTTGGACAGGCAGGTCCAAAGATTGAGATTCAAAGATATACCTTCTCTGAAGGTTCAGTGGCAACACTGTTCTGTTGATGAAGCTACTTGGGCATTGGAATCTGACATGCGGACCAGATATCCCAACCTTTTTAGGATTCAGGTACTCCCTCGTTTCTTTATGTAAAAGGATGAATATTATTTTTAGTGATGATTGATGTAATGACCTGGTTGGTCATTTTAGCCTTATCTGTAAATATTATCATTTTACCCTTTCGTAAGTTGCTTTGGGATTATTTTAAACTATTTGAATGATTGAAACTAAAATTCAGAGTTAATAAAAAATGTAAATATGAATTTTGACACTTTTTGAAAGCTTAAGTTATTGAAAATTAAAGTTTTTGTACCATTTTGATTTTTTTGGGTGTCGAATTAGGGATCCATCAATTTTATTAGTTTCAAAATGTTGAAACTGAACTATAGAAAGTTGTAGAACTGAATTTGGAGTTAAAATGAGATTTTTTGGCTCGAAGTTGTAATTTCAATTGTTTTCGAGACCAAAAATTGACTTTGGTCAACATAAGGACTTCAGAAGCTCAAATTGGAATTCCAATAGTTTCGGTAGTTCCAGATTGTGAAACTAATACTAGAAATGGTCTCAGAATAATTTTTGGAGTTGCCAAGGGCAGTTTGATATTTTAAATTTTAAACTACTTTTATCTTGTTGAATTGGTAAATATGGTGAGGAGGCCTTGAATTTGATTTCTAATGATTTTGTTGAGTCTGGATCATTGTTTTTGGTATAGATACATATAAAGTTAGTGTAATTCTTAGTTTGGATGAGTTTTGAGGGTTCGTTATAAGTAGAAAATTTGGACTTGATTTGCTGGTGTTGATGATATTTGGTGCAGGGCATTTCCTTCTCCACGTTAGCGAAGAATCCTCCACATTCGTGGAGGTCTAGTGAGGTTACCTTCCACGTTCGCACGGAGGGTTGGTCATAATTTGCAAAGTGCACGTGTGCGTGAGTGGACCCTCTCCTATTTGTTCTCGCGTTTATGCGTTGGTATTCACGATCATGGAGGTATATTTAGCAGTCACCTCCACATTCGCGGAGAACATTTTATAACTAAATAATTTTATACCCGAGCAACACTATGTTTAATCACTTTTCATGAACTCCAAGCTTTTTGGGCGATTTTGAGAAGTGGTTTTCGAAGAATAAACTTGGGTAAGTGTTCCCAACACTATTTTTGTCATTTCCGTGAGTTTTATCTTGAATTTCATGATTTTGGATGTCCAAAATTAGGGATTTTTAGACCATGACTTTTTAACTTTTAAGATTGATTTCTCACTCGTTTGAAACTCAGTCTTGGTGAAATGTTTGCCCATGAACTCTATTTTTTGTGTAGAACTCAATTTTAAAGTCAATATTTAAATTTGGAAACTTCAAATTTTAACCCTAAAATTGATCATTTTGTCCCTAAGCCTAAACCATGCCAATATGGGTATCAAAATGCTACTCTTGATGTGTAGTATCTGATTTTGATAATGATTGCTCGATTTGAGGATTTTTTGGTGGCTTGAATTTATTGAAAGCATGTTTGAGTGTGGTTTTGGCATTGAGGTAGGTGTGGCTAACCTTGTTGGGACTGGATTTGAGTTATTGATCATGTTTATGTGGTAATTTTGAGATCTAGATTGATATATGAGTAATTATGTTGATGAGATATGATATTGATGGAAATGTGATGTCAGTTAACCCGAATTATGGGTAATTGTGATACTATTATTAATCTGAGATGGATACTTCTGGATTGAGATCTTTTGAAATGTTGTCGTGATAAGTTGAGGATTGTAAGAATGGTTTGGAAAACATATTGGTAATTTGATGCTTAATAGAACACTTTGATATCTATACACATAACTTGTGGATGAATAAGGTCCAGTTTTTGAGTTATACTTGATGTTGGGATGCTATTATGATACATATATAATTATTGGGATGATTAAGGTTCGACATTCATGTTAATGTGGTTTTTGTATCTAATTATGATGTAGATGTATCTTGGGGATGAGTATGGTCCGGTACTTGTGATATACTTGTTAGTTGGATATGTATTGATGATGGATTTTATTGTATAGACGAGTGAGGTCCAATATATTTATATATTTGGTATGTATGATGATTGAAATGGTTATGTCTAGTTGAGATGTTGTGATAGATGGTGATGCTTGATATTATATTTTATGTCTTGTGAGACTAATTAATGTAATACTCTCATTATGATGTTATTATGTTTATGCACATATTTGAGTGGTTAGCAGTTCTTGTATTGTATCATGTTGCATCGTACCACCCCTTGACCCGCGTAAGAGGAAAGGGTAATATGTTCCACAATTATACCAACCCCTTAGACCGAGTAGGAGGAAAGGGTGAGATTTACTCTATATAACCCTTTGACCCAAGTGGGAGGCAAGAGTGAGATTTACTCTATATATTCCCTTGACCGCAAGTAGGTGGCAAAGATGGGACATTGTAACACCCTTGACTATGAGTAGATGGTAAGGTCACGAGACACTTGATGAAAGATTTGATGGCATTTCATATACTGTGTGGTTATTGCCTATGGATTTGTAATACTGGACATGTTGGAAATCTTATAGGGCTTATTGTATATTCTTATTGTATACTAATTTTTTTTGATGCAGGTGTAGGATTCTTCATTGTTACATACTTGTTTGATTTCTCTTACTCAGTCGATTGAACCTACAGGGTATATTTTGGTGTACTCACCCTTACTTTGTTTCTTCCCTATAAATTGAGCTCAAGGTTCAAGATAGGGTAGTTGATCATTCCACCTGAGTATTGTTGATGCCATCTAGATCTTAGCGATGAGACTCAGATTTCGAGTCGTCATAGATCTTTGGGTTCCCTTTTTATTTTCTCTCTCTCAGACTATGTATTAGTTTTTATGAGACAGTCTTATATTTTGCTTTGAGACATACTTTTATTTCATTTGAGACAATTGTATTTACTCTTCCATACTATTATGGATGCTCTTGTACTCATGACTCTAGGTTTTGGGGATATTTGATGTTATGTTATGTTGGTTTCTAATTTATTTCCTTCTTCTTTACTCGTGACCTATTTTAGGTGGTGACAAGTTTGGTATCAGAGCTCTAGGATCGTTGGACTCATGTGTCAAGAGCAGGGTGTCTAGTAGAGTCTCGTGGATCGGTCTATAGACGTCCACATCCATCTCTAGGAGGCTACATTATACTCTTTAGGAAAAACTTTTATGTCGTGCTTCTTATTCGTGCGTTTCTTTGTATTATTCACTTTGAAAGTGTCTAATCTACTCCTTCTACACAAATGCCAATTACGAGGTCCCGATGATCTGTGGGAGAGCCTGAGTTCAATGATGTAGCTCCCATTCATAGTCGAGGTAGAGTTCGGGATAGAGTCAAAGGTCAAGGACTTGCTAGAGGAGCGGCTCTACCCAGAGGGCAACTGAGGTCAGCTTGTTTGGGGCCTGCATATGAGCTAGATGGGTCTACGGATCCTATTTCTCCACCCTCAGCTCCAACCCTTACACCCTCAACACAGGAGTTGCTATTGAGGTTACTGACTAGACTAGAGGGAGCTCCTCTAGCCCCAGTTATAGTTGAGATATTGGTTTCTCCAGCACCGATTGATCCTGCTATAGCCCCAGCAGAGCCAGTTGTCGTTCATGTTAGTCCTTCTCTAGCCCTAGTAGATCCTCTTGTAGCAGTTATGACTCCACTTCAGACACCTCAGCCGGGTGCAGGTGCACAATTTCAGAGTTTGGCAGTCGCTCCATCCATTGCACCACCCTTCTTTATGGTGCCACCATCTTCTTCTAGCCCAGATGAGGAGAAGAGTTTTGAGAGGTTTGTTTGACTAGCTCCTTTGAGATTTGATGGCCCCTCGGGTGATAGAGCTTATGATTTCTTGTCAGAGTGTCGGGACCGACTATGTAATTTGGCCATTTTAGAGTCACATGGAGTTGCTTATGCCACTTATCAGCTTACCAACCTCGCCAAGGAGTGGTGGAGGTTAGTTGTGGCTCGTCTACCGTTGGATCTCTAGTTATGACTTAGGAGTAGTTTATAGTGATATTTTTGGAGAGGTTTGTGCTATACAGTTTTTGAGACAGTCATTATGATGAGTTTGATAGGCTTCAGCAGGGTTCTATGTTAGTGTCAAACTTTGAGGCCAAATTTCATACATTGACCAGATAATGCCTAGTGCATCATCCCTATCGAGTTTAAGAGGATTCAGTGTTTTGCTAAGGGATTGGCAGTGTATCTTAAAGAGGCTACAACTTCCTTGATTATTTTTGTGGGCACATTTTAGAGTGTAGTCGATCACGCTTGTGTGATAGAGTGCATTTGACATGGTAGACAGGGTGGCAGGAAGAGGTTCTGTCATCATGGGCAGTTTAGTGGTCACCTGCCACAGCATAGAGACTTTAAGAGGGGGGGCTATCAGGGTCGAGCAGTTCAAGCAGCTTTTCCAGCATCTAATAGTGTTGACAGGTCTTGGTCTAATAAAAAAACCTGAAATAGTTCTCTTGGTTCGATCATACATGGTGGTTCCTTGACATAGTAATCTCGGGGATGGGATTCTCTAGCTTGTTATGTTTGTGATGAGGTCGGGAACTTCACCAACCATTCCCACATTGTGTTTTTCCCACTCAGGCTTCAGGGTCTAAGCCAGCCCATCCAGCCCCAACACTAGCCACTAGAGACACCTCTCAGGGCATGAGGGGAGGTACCAGAAGAGGATGTAGCATTGTGAGAAGTGGAGCCCGTGAAGGCCTACAGGCTAGGCATGGACGTACGGTTTGCTATGTTATTATTAATAGAGTTGAGGTAGAGGATTCTAATGCAATTAACACTAGTATGGTTCTAGTATGACATAGTTCAACTTTGATTTTATTTGATCTAGGCTCTACTTATTCTTATGTGTTGGCCTATTTTTCTTCAGATATTGATATTATATGTGAACCATTCACCGAGCCTATATTTGTTTTTACCCCGATAAGTGAATCTTTAGTGGTGAATCAGGTGTACCAGGGGTGTGTTGTGACTTTTATAGGGAGATATACTATTACTGACTTGATATTGTTAGATATGGTAGACTTTGATGTGATATTTGGTATGGATTAGTTATTGCCTTATGTCACGACCCGGAAGTGGAGACTAGATGTAACATGGCGAAGGAGAACCCGAAAGATCCCGATCAAGCCATCATAGCATCATCACTCATATCATTGGTTCGGAAGCGCGGAAAGTAAACACATAACACATAATTCTAGGGGAAGCGGGACTTTGGACTCAAGCTATGTGGATGATGCCGGGAATGGGATGAGCATGAATCACGTAGCATATAGCAAGTATTTCTAAGGTGCGGGTAAGTAGGACTCAAGCTATGGGGGCATACCGGGTTAGTAGACTTTCCACATAAGCACATTCCTAACATTCACAATCCCATAAACATAAGCATAAGCATAATAGGAACATCATATCCATCACATAATCCCAATAGTCATAACATTCTAAAATAGCATAATACAACGTGTAAGAGCTTAACATGTCCAACATTTGCCTCTATATAAGAAAGAGCGGGGCCTCAACATAGTTTGGGGCTCACCCTCAATACATGAAATAAGAAAGTAAACAATTACAAGATAGATAGGAGGTAGCTATTGCCCTTGAACAAAATGGCTCACCACAAGCTAGTAGCCACAAGAGATCACTCGTCGTGTAAAGGTAGATGGAAGTCATCGCCGGTCCCTACATGGTTAGAACATGTAGACAAGAGTATGAGTTAACACAATAAAACACTAAGAATGCCGGTATGCAAATGCATATGCACGTGATCCTATAACAACCTACATGGTAAAGGCACATACATAGAAGCGAATACAAGAAAGAACAATATAACAATATGCCATAATGATCATGATGCATGAAATGCCATAATGCTTATAGTATAGAGGCGATGGAACCATAACCGACATCCAAACTCATGCGAGCTACAACATGAACTTACCCAATAAGGCCTACCATTGGATCAAAGAAGATTACTCGCCAAAGGTAATCTACACCACAGCTTACAGGCCTCCCATTTCGGTGTGATGGCCACCTTCCTTACGGGTCTCCTATTTCGGAAGGATTTCATAACATAGCATATCATATCAAAGCATACCTTATGGGTCTCCCATTTCGGTAGCAACCTACGTTGGCACATAGTTTCAGGAAAAGAGTGGGACCCTTGGGGATAACCCACTTACTACTCCAATCCTTCCCTGTACTAAGTCATCATCCCACAAGAATACATATACATATAAAAGCTTTTAAAACAGAAACTTGACACTCAAACATAAAATCATGCATACTTGGGCTTAATAGCCAAACCACTTTCATTACTCTTATGCATACTTAACAAGAGTCAAACACATTTCATAATCATGCTTCATGGGCTAAAAAGCCAAAAAAACTTCTATGCCATACTTCATGAATAAGAGTAGCTCCATACTTGTCATATCCTATTGGTGTAAACACCCATTTTTCTCAAAGAGCCTTATCATAGACTTAGTATGATCACAACTTAGTCATAATCCATACTTGCTCAAAATCATAGTCATAAACATGGTTGAGACTTAGCCCACATCAAAACTTTTATCCAAATCCATGATCGTGCATGCAAATGTCATGAGGAACAATAAGAATAGCATGAATACTAGAATTCAAACTTTAAATTCAATTCAAGAGTAGTTCATAAGGAATTCATGTTAAATCAAACTTCAAATCATCATTTACATACTACCCATGCATAGTTCAAGAGTAAAGGGGACATTATAACTTGATCATCATCAAAGCCATTTAATCTTCATATAATTCAAACTTAAATCAACATTAAATCACCTAACTTCTACAACACACAATCCCATTCAATTATATACTTCAAAATTTAAAGAAACCAACCTTAAAGAAAACTTGAAATCATAATTTATAGAGGAGGGTTCTTGGGTTTTCATGGATGAAAGGGAATCCATGAATCAAACCCACATACCTTGAAATTAACCAAGAG
>JBCEWC010020385.1:0-10952 GCA_038996855.1 Solanum aculeatissimum
TTATAACATGATTTGGTCTGATCTCTTTGCACTCATATTAATTAAAACATATTTTTACACTAACTAATATGTTTTAATGGTGGGATGCTATGCTTTTTAAAGATCAAATTTATCCTCTTGTTAATATTGGATTAAAATTAGTCTTTAATAATCGAAAAATATTGGTCATTATAATTGTATTTATAACAACCGCAAAAATATTTGGTCACTATAACTGTATTTATAACGACTGAAAAAATATTTGGTCACTATAAGTGTATTCATAACGACTGGAAAAAACTTTGGTCACTATAGGTATATTTATAACGACCGGAAAAAGATTTGGTCAATATAACCATATTTATAACGACCAAAAAAATATTTGGTCACTATAAGTGTATTTATAACGACCGAAAAAAATTGATCACATAAGTGTATTTATAACGACCGGATTCATTTTTCTTTGTTAAAAAATGGTCGTTAAAAGTCTGTTTTCTTGTAGTGTTTGTCTCTGTGCTACTTAAGTAGATTGAGACCGTCGCTTGAGGATAAACAACAATTTTAAGTTGAGGGTGTCGATGTGCTGCCAAAATACAACACTTTTAATGCTTAGAACTTTAGATTTTGTGCGTTCTCAAAACGATGTTTGAGCGTGAAGTACAAATTTACAGATGATTTGGCACTTTATGAGACCCTCTACGGGTCTTGGGTCATTCCACGAGTTATAGAGGAGGGGGGGTTTCGTTTGTTGTTCCAGTGAAGGGGTGAAAAGCGAGTCACACTCTACGAGAGTAGAACACTAGTCATAAACCATCATAGGAGTCGTAGAGTGTGTCGTGAAGTGAAAAGCATAAATTGAAGAGTTATTGAAAGTGGCTCAGACGAAACCCTTTACGGGTCGTGGAATCCTACATGACTCGTGAAGAAGGTTTAGTGAAAGATGCTAGTAGCTGCAGCTACATTCCATGAGACCTCGTCTCATGAGCTGTGAAATGCTTCACGAGCCGCAAAAGGTGCTCGTAACTGGCGCTGACATAGTTATCCTATTTTATTTTAGCTTTGTATTTTAAGAACTATAAATAGGTTTTTTTAGATTTTTATCTGATTGAGAATGTCATAGAACATTAGATACACTACTTTTAGAGAGAGAATAACAAGATTGAGAGTTTGTGAATAATATTTTGTGATTTCGTTAATTCAAGTTTACAATTTTATTGAGATTTTGGATTTTTGTTCATCAATTCTTGTGCGTAAGTAATTTAATTATGCATTCTTCTTACATGATTTCTGATCATACTCCAAGCATGCGGCTAAATCCACAACTAGGGTTGGGAACCATGACGAACTAACTCAGACAAAATCTAATTACTTATAATTTCTTGGATGGTGTTAGGATGTATTAATTAATTTCTTCACTTTAACTGATTTTTAATGGAAGGCCAATGTTAGAACTCTCCTAGTATCACTTGGCCGATCCAGGAAGTGACGAATAGAAAAAGAATTAATTAACAAAGGCTGGTCGATTTCTCTCAACTAATCAATCTACTAAGGGTAGTAGTTTTGGTCTGTGATAAAAAGTAAGGGTTAGTAAAGCAACATCACAGAGACCGATCAAGTAATGTGATGAAATTTACCTAGATGCCCGATTAAGGATTTAGGAGTACATAACTTACTGTCCTGCACCAACACACCAAAAAATAGTCGCAAGTATCCAAAAACATTTAGTTAGGGAGTCATGGGGAATACGTAGCCCTAGTTCATTTCGCTTCTGATTACAAACACTTGCTATTTTAGTTTAAAATTTATTTTTACTTGCAAATCCCCCCTCGTTATATTTATTTTTCATTTTTCTATTTCTAGGAGATATTAAGGTATATCGATTCACTTTAGTGTGCTAATCCATAGTCTATCATATTTCTCATGAGAACGATCCTAACCCAGGTTAGGTAAAATACTTGATTAATACTGCTTCAAACTGCCAAGTAGGGGTGTGTGCTAAGCATTAGCGTCAGAACGCAAGAACCTTTGCAAACTCAACGTCAACTATGGTACAGGAAATGGTAAATTCTCAAGGGTCTTCTCATTTTTGCACCAAGGACCTATTCGAAATCACACTGCAATACTGGAGCTCTAACGAGAGCTCGTGACTCACAATACGTTTCTTTGTAACTAGATCCTACATAAACTTCGCATACTCGGAAATCTTCTCCAATGCTTCAAGTAAGGGGATGTTGACGGAGAGTTGTCTCAGCATTGAGAAGACGTGCTTGAACTTACCTTCTTCCTCCTTTCTTCTTGAGTCTCTGTGGGAAGGGAGGAGGAGGTTGAGGGATAGGCTTAAGCCTCTGTGGTGCTACATCATCTTCCCCATTCTCTCCTCGAAGCTCTCCATTATCAGCATGCTCTCTCTCAACAATATCCTCACAAATCATCATCAACTGGCACTGGAGGATTAATAGTCTGCTTCTTACCACGCGTCGTGACTGCCATACACTGCCCCTTATTTTTTGGATTCTGAACAGTGTTGCTGGGGAGAGTACCCTTTTAACGCTGGTTGAGTTGAGTCAACATCTTACCAAATTGTAGTTCAAGCTGCTTGATTGCCTTATAGTGAGACTTAATCTTCTGATTAATACTGGAGATATCAGATTTCATCCCCCTTAGTGTCTCATCTTGAGCATGAAGCTTCTTCAATAGACGATCAAACATCTTTTCAACTCGAGATATGTCAACACCAGAATCGCGATTATGTGGTGGAATATATAGGCCACTCCTGAAATCATATTTGCAGCCCCAATCAACATCTCTTTCTTGTCCCCTATTCCTTCCATAGTAGCCTCCTCTGTTGTTGTCTCTGAAGGTGCCATCTTACCCCAAGTTTCGACCTTGGTTTCCCTACCCTTGGTGTGAATAGTCCTAGTTAGACCCTTGGGCGTTAGGCCAAAAACTCACCATATGATCATCATTAAAATAAGGGTCCTTCTCATAATAGGATTCTTCATACATGGGTGATCGTGGAAGCTGATGGGCTACTGCATTTACTCATTCTAGATTCTTCTCCATCAATATCTCCACGTTAGTATTGATCCGTGCAAGTTCTTGCATCACTTCCTCACTTGTTTATGTCTGTGCTGGACTAGTACTGAATGAGAATGAGCTCCCTGCGATAGCCTTATCCCTCGTTCCCCTTGCACGATTTGTTTTGACCACTTCTTTTAGTCTCTCAACAACCTTTTGGAATGAAGATCTATAAATGGGCCTCCCATAATACTATCAGCGACTGCTTGGCCATTTTCATCAAGGGCTTTGTAGAAAAGCTCCACCAAGGCTTCGTCAATAATCTTGTGGTCAAGAACCCATCTCAAGCACTTAGTGAACCTCTCCTACGTGCCTCCTATAGAATCACCCAGTATTTGCTCGAGGTTGTTAATCTCTGACTTTATCTTCAGCTTTTTGGAGATCGAGAACAACGTTTCAAGAAAGGTCAAGCTGGTATTGGTTCCATTCGTTTGCTGCGACTTACAGACCCTGTGATTGTGGATTTAGAAAAGGTGGGTTGTCGTTATTCGAATTTAGTGCTGCATTAGCCGCGTCACCAACAACATTGTTCACAGTATCCTAGGCCATCCTCCTTAGTGTTCTCTTGATATCTAGATCAAATAGAGCCAAGGGATTGCCTCGGCTTTGAGTGTTGTGCATATTTTACACTTGCATGCTGAAACAAAACAAAAACAATAAGAAACGTAAAATTAGTGAAATAAGGATTAATCCCTAAATTACTTAAACTACACAAGTCTAGTTGTATTCCCTGGAAACGGCTCCAAAATTCTTGATGTTCTACGGCCCTAGATAGTTTTACAACCCGTATAGGAGTCGGCAGGCAATATAGGTTAAGTTGCAGGCTGTAGATAGTTCTATGATACGTACCGGGGCTTCGTAAACTTCATTCTTCAAAATATGGCTTCCCATCTCCGAGACCTTCCTACGAGCTGTATTCAAACTTATGGCCCAAATAGTGTTTTATCTGATAACATTCCTTATATTCTTCACATTCTGATCCTCTAGGCATGAAACCTAATTCACGACCCTTATTAACTTCTACGCTTCATCTACACACTCATGGAATAAACATCTAAAAATAAGACTTTCACTGGTTCCCATCCATGACACCTCTCTACGACTCGTGGAAGTATCCACGACCCGTAGAGAGTCTCATACTCCATCAAAGAGGTACAAATCTACAGACTTTAGCCCCAAATCATGCCAACTCTTTAATCCTGCAAAATAAACATAAAAATACATCAAACCCACAAATATCGCTTTGAGAACACATAAAATTTCAAAATGTAAGCATAAAAAATATTGTATTTTGATCGCACATCAACATTCTCAACTTAAAATTATTTTTTTCCTCAAGAGATGTACTCAATCTACATAAGAAGTACAGTAACATACACACCTCAGTCAACTGGCATACTTTATCTCAAAATTAAGCACAGATACCCATACTACTCATCAATACAAATCAGATAGTCATCAAACAAACTAATGCAAATGAATAAATGCGATAGTGCAACTATAATGAGCAAGGCAACCATAAATAAGCAACAATCACTGGAATAGCCTAGAATCAACAGTACAATGTCATTTCCTTCATAAAAACAAGTCCCACATCCAACTAATGATAGTTTTTTCAAATTCAATGCTTGGGACTACACAAAATCACTCACACTCACAATAGATAGTCAAACACTGTGCTTAATATCATATGCTTTCCCCTATACTCATAACTATGACCTTCGACCACTTGGACTAGGATCACTATAGGACTTTCTTGACTTGTAATATAAGCTATGAGGGCTTTGGTATAATGCTTTGGGAACATAGTGACTAAAGGCCCTCAATGACTCTGCATTATTCTATACGTTTTCCCTACCAATACTGTCATTCTTCAACACAGTCTCCCCTTCTCCTATTTCAAGCTTTTCAGGGTGTTTTACTCTCATTTTTAGCTCATTGCCTTTTATTTTTCACATGTTTTTTAGCTCATTGTTCAGGAATCTATTAATCTTTTCTGGAATCCTTAGCACATTTTTTCCTTTTTCATGTATCACTAACTTCAACCCCATTTATTTTTACCTCCCTTACACTAACTACCCTCAACTTCGGCTTTTGGCCTGAGATTGAGGTGCACAATATTCAACATATGATCCAGGGCCATTTTTGGTAGCCACTCTCAATTTAAGTTGTTTGCCTCAGTCATGGTACACAATGTTCAAGCAAGGACCAGGGCCAATTTGAATATTTCACAATCAACAGGCTTTCTTAGGTTTCTACAAAGAAAAAGGTACATGCAAGGCTCAAATATTCAGATCAAGAGATATATAAAGAATTTTCTTGGTTATTTAGGCAGTGGACTACTATGAACAATGGCGTAAGATCCGTTTCTAACCAACTAACTTACAGTCTAAGTTAGAGTAACTGGTCAAGTTCTGAATTAAAGCATAGTGTGAGAATCATGCAAATAAGGTCACACACACTTGGCACTGATTAAACTATCAACTCAAGCTCATAGATCATGTTTTTATCAAATTTAAACCTCACTTATCGAAATAAGAACGGTAAATCAAACAAGATCATATGGTTGTTATCAAGACAATCGAAAACAAAAATTTTAATGGGTATCATTTTTTTCAACAAAAACTAATATGCCATGGACTTTAGTACAATATGCTACTATCACTACTTACACATCCTAAACATGCTGGTTCAACAAAAAGTAATTGTCCTCAGGGAAAGAACACATGCAAGAAAACCCCTCGAACTAAACAATTGGGATAGTTATAGGCCATAGTTACTCAGACTTCACTGAGGCCTATAATTATCCACACCTCATCGAAAAGAATTTGCATCGTCTCAAATGTACAAAATATAATAATAAAGCACAGGGGTCAAAAAACATACCCAGGCACCTTAGCGCCAGTGTGCTTGGGTTGATTCCCAATTAGCGCCTGATTTATTATCGTGACACGACATGGACTACTTGGTTACTTAGGCTTCACCATGTGTCCATGCTTCTACTGTCTTCACTTCCTCATCCTTTCCAAAATACTATTTGACCCATTGGCCACTAACTTTAAATCTCCTATCATTTTTCTTTTCCAATTTGACAACCCCATGGCTGAAAACACAAGCTACCTTGAATGGAGCATACCATCTGGACTTGAGTTTTCCAGGAAACAACTTCAGCTTAGAGTTGTATAGAAGAACTAACTCTCTTGGTGAAAACTGACGATGCTTAATGTGGCGATCATGCTGCAGCTTCATTCTTTGCTTCTATAGGGCTGAGCTCTCATATGCCTTCAAATGAAACCCATCAAGTTTGTTGAGTTGGTTAAACCTTGAGTTTGCAGCATCCTCCCAATCTAGGTTCAACTTCTTAAGTGCCCACATCGCCTTGTGTTCAAGCTCCACTAGTAAATGGCAAGCTTTAATAAAGACAATTTGGTAGGGAGACATACCTATAGGGGTCTTGAATGCAGTCTAGTATGCCTATAATGCGTCATTAATCTTTTGCGACTAGTTAATATGGTTTGTGTTCACGGTCTTGGAAAAGATCTATTTGATCTCCTTATTAGACACCTCAACTTGCCCATTTGTCTATGGACTGTAGGGAGTTTCCACCTTATGCTTCACTCTATGTTTTTCCAGTAGATCCTTAAACAACCTATTGCAGAAATAGGAACCTCAATTGTTGATGATCGCCCGAGGGGTACTAAACCTCATGATGATATTCCTCTTCAAGAATGTTGTGACACTCTTGCCTTCATTGGTCAGAAGCACCACTACCTCCACCCATTTTGATACATAGTCCACAACCACTAGGATATACTTATTTTCGTGTGAGCTAACAAATGGGCCCATTAAATCTATCTCTCACACATCGAATAATTCAATCACTATCATAGGGTTTAGAGGGAGTTCATGCTTGTGGGAAACAATGCCTTCTCTCTAGCATCTGGCATAACTTTGGTGTAGTCATGGGCATCATGATGGATGGTTGGATAATAATGATACACTGCAAGATCTTATGTGCTGTCCAAATTCCACTATGATGCCCACCTACTAAGGATGAGTGACGTGCCTCTATAATACTCATCCTCTATAGCTCAAGAGCACAATGAAAAATAATCCCATCTGTACATACACAGAGCAAGTATGGGTCATACTAGAAAAACCTCCTCACATCGAACATAAACTTGTGGTGCTAGTGAGTAGTCAGGTCTGGTGGTACAATGTCACTAACCAAATGGTTTGCATATTCTGCAAACCATAGTATCAAGCCCTGAGATGCTTCCAGCACTCTCTCATCAGGGAACTAATCATCAATCTCTACCCCATCATCGAACTTTGCCATAGACTCGTCCTCTAATCTGGGTAGGTGATCTATTACTTGATTTTCAGTCCATTTTCTATCAATCTTATCAAAGTCAATTTCTTGAAGAAGGAGTACCCATCGAATCAATCTCGATTTTGCATCCTTCTTTTCCATTAAGTATCATAATACTGAATGGTCAGTATGTACAATAACTTTGGTCCCTAAAAGATAAGATCTTAATTTCTCGAATGCAAAGACCACTGCAAGTAAATCCTGCTTCGTGACAGTATAGTTCTTTTGTGTTGCATTTAGGGCTTTGTTGGCATAATATATAGGATGTATAAACTTCTCTCTGCATTGTACTAACACCACACCAAGTGTGACCCCGCTTGCATCGCACATGATCTTAAAGGGCATTGACCAATCTGGGGAAATAATGATATGAGTTGATTTCAACTTCTGCTTTAACCCTTGGAATGCTCTCAGACACGTATTATCAAATACAAACTTGGACTCCTTCTTAAGTAGTTTTCATAGGGCATGTTCAATCTTCTCACACCCTTGCAGATATAGGTGGATGAAGCTTTTCAATCACCTCTAATTTAGCTTTGTCCAATTCAATGCCTTTGATAGAGATTCTGTGTCCCAACACAATGCCTTACTTTACCATGAAGTGAAACTTTTCCTAATTTAGAACCAAATGGCATTCTTCGTATCTCTGAAGCACCACATGAAAATACTTCAAGCAATCTTCACATGAGTTACCAACTACACTAAAGTCATCCATGAATACTTCAATAGCGTCTTCCACCATGTTTGACAAGATGGATATCATGCACCTCTGGAATGTTGCTGGCATATTACATAACCCAAATGGCATCCTTTTAAATGCAAATATGCCATAGGGACATGTGAAGGTTATTTTCTCTTAGACATCTAGAGCAGTGGAGATCTTATTGTAGCTCGAGTAACCATCAATAAAGAAGTACTAACCCTTTCTTGCCAAACGAGTTAACATATAATCCATGAATGACATAGGGACGTGGTCCTTTTCCGTTGAGACATTGAGGTTCCTATAGCCCATACACATCCTCTATCTTGTGACTGGTCGCATAGGATCAATTCATTTATTGCAGTTTGGACCACAGTGATACCTCTCTTCTTTGGAATGCACTAAACTAGGCTTACCTATTCACTATCAAATATTACACCTGCATCTAACCACTTGATAATTTCTTTGCGCACAACCTCTTTCATGGGTGGGTTGAGGCGTCTTGGGTGTTCAACACTCATCTTATAGCCCTTTATCAATTGGATTTTATGAGTACATACCCAGGTGGGTTGTCAATGATATCTGCGATTGTCCATTCGATAGCCTTTTTGAACGTTTGAGCACCGCGATTAATGCATTTACCTGTTCGTCCGTCAGATCTATAACAACAATGATAGGTAATGTGTTTTTAGTACACCAAAAACACGTACCTCAGATGGGCTAGAAGAGCCTTTAATTCTAACACTTATGGCTCCTCGATGGATGGTCTCTTGAGTGGTGATTCCTAATTTTTCAAGACCAATTCCAGCTTAGCTTGACGTCAAGGGAAACCAGATACTATCAGGGCCTTTACTATCACCTCTTTGTTTGGGATACTGTCACTTTCAAAATTCATTAGTACTACCTCTAGAGGTTGACACCCAGTCTTTCTTCAATTGGAACTTCTGGTTTTGCCTCATTTTCAACATTGTTCAGATCATTTTGGGCCATCCTTCTTAGAGTCATTTGGATTTTAGGTTCAAATAGAGTCAAGGGATTGCCCCGACTTTAGTGTTGTGCAAATACTATGCCTGCACGCTGAAATAAAACAAAAATAACAAAAAAGGTAACATGAGGAAACTAAGGGTTAACTACCAATTTACTAGAATTAAACAAGTCTAGCCGTACTCCTCGACAACGACACCAAAATCTTGATATCGCCCAAGATACACCTCCTTTTTGAAGGCTAAAGAAGTTGTTTTCAAGATATATAACCTAAACAAGGTCAGGGTCGAACCCATAAGGAATATGATAGACTTAGAATAATTCCAGGAAAATTGAGGTGATTAACCTACTTATCTCCTGAAAAGGGGGGAGGGTTATGATTTGTAAAAAAATAAACCTATACGAGTGCAAGTGTTTTAAAATCAGTAGAAGAAGTAACTAAGGTATTGTGTTCCCCATGATTCCCTAACATGGCATTACCAAATAATCATAATCTTTTCTAGTGTTTAGCATGAAGAATGGTAAGTTAGGTTTACCAAACCCTTTGATCCATGTGAGAGGTAATTTTTTCTACGTGATTTGATCTATCCCTGTAGTGTGACATTATAACCCTTACCTATTATTCCAGTACAACCTCCCCTTGATCTACTTTGGTGATTAAATGAGAAAACAACAATTAAATCCTATTAATTATTTTCTTTTTCTATTCATTACTACCTTGATCTAGTCAGTAACACTAGGTGGGTTCTAATTTTGGCCACCCATTAAAAATAAATTAAAACAAAGATAAATAATCAATACATGAATGCACACCTTCCAAGAATTATGGATTATCCGGTTTTACCTTATTAGTTCTTCATGGTTCCCACAACCCTAGTTGTGGATTATGATCATTATTAATGAAGAAATCATGTTCATGAATAACATAATAAATAACTTACAATGATAAATTAAAGGAAAAAAATCCAATCTTCTTCACAGAAAATCACAATGTATTAATTCAAGCAACAATCACAAAAGCAAAGTTTTTCCAAGTGTTTTTTTTGTTCTCTGTCGTCTCTCGTCTCTCGTCTCTCTATAATATTTCCTCTCTTTATTTACTAAAAAACCCTAAACACCATTTTATACCACTAAGAATACAAAGCCAAAAAAATAGGAAAATTGTGTTGGTATGCAATTGGGAACAAGCTACGGGCCGTACATAGTTCTACGACCCGTACCGGGGCTTCCTGAACTTCATTCTTAAAAATATGGCTTCCCATATATGAGACCTTTATATGGGTCATATTCATACGTACAAACCGTATAGGGTTTCATCTTATAACATTCCTTAAATTCTTCACATTCTAATCCTCTAGGCACGAAACTGTAACAACCTGAAAATTTTCAAAATCTACTTATGGTTGGCATTATATGATGTACTAAAAGCCATGGTTGAGTTTTTATAGACACGGGTTGAGTTTATGTGGCCGAATACAAATTGGGCTAGCTATTGGCCTAGACAGAATGGTTTGGCAGTGTAATTCAAACAGTCATAACTTTTGATGTGGGATGCACCATATGAGATACCACATATAACATTAAAGCTCTTTGAGTTATCTTTGTAACACAAGTGGTTTCACTTAATGTGGAGTTTGGACGAGGGAGATATGGCCCAAACAGTGAGACTATATAAAATTTGGAAGTCATTGGAGATAGGCTCAGAAAAGTGGCCAAGGACATTGACACGGATCGTGAAACTTTGTACGGTCCGTCTAGGGCCTCGTGGTATGTCACAGTGAGCTTGGGGTGGCCTGGAACCACCCCTAAGCCAAGTGTAAGTCAATGGAACCTTGGACG
>JBCEWC010020386.1:0-10951 GCA_038996855.1 Solanum aculeatissimum
AAACTCCAACAAATTAATACCACAAATATATATTTTATAATGAATAAGTGAGAAATATTGATAATTGAGAGAAAATGCAAGAGAGGATAATTGTTTTGTGGAAAAATTGAAGAAAAATGGTTATATTTATAGTATTAGGGGGGTAAGGGGGTAGGGGGTGTAAAGGGGGGGAGGGGAGGCCATATAGCCGTTAGTGGGCCCCCCAACGGAACAAATGGCCTGATAACGACATTATAGCCGTTGGAACTGCTGGAAATTGGCATGAACAGTACTGGTCCGGAACCGGACTTTACCGGAACGGAATTACCGGAAAAACCCCTTGACCGTTCCGGTTCCTGTTCCGGTACCGTTGGAACCGATTCCTTACCGGTTCAACCGGAACCGGATCAATCGGACCAGGAACCGGATCAATCGGACCAGGAACCGGACCGGAGGAAAACCGGTCCGGCTGCCACCCTTAATGTAATCAAATATTTGTATTTAATGTAGGTGCATTAATCAAAAATAGAAATGTGTGTAATCACTGATTATGTCATAATCAAAAAATAAAAATTTGTGTTATCATTAATATGGTCATTAGGATTTGTTTTATTTTTATATTTTTCAGATTTTTTAAGCTTAAATATTTTTATACTATTTTGCTAGTTTTGGAAAAGTAAATCTTGCAATGACTTGAAATTTTGATTCTATTGTCATTATTAGTAATAATATAATTCTAGATTGTCATTTATTAAATTTTCTCATTAATTAACTCCTAATCAACTCAATAAGTAATTGATTTGTTTTTCTCATATTTACCCGTTCATAATAGATTAAACTATTGCATCAAAGTTATAGTATTTTTTAATTTTATTTATACGAATATTATAATTATTTTAATAATAAATATTATTTATATATAATTTCATATTGACACTACAATAATATAGAAATATATTAGAAAACAAACTGGCGTCTCCGGCTTTTAAAGACCCACCGGCCACCTTCGTCCTTCACCGTCATTTATTCTCCTCCAAAATAAATTTTATATTGAACAAAATTATTAATTAACTATCTACGTAAAATGACATTCACCTTTTTTCTTTCATAAAAGTAAATTTTCATATTAGATAAAACTTTCACTTGACTATTTTTTAAGCTTTAAAACTTTAAAATCAACTAAAAATTTTTAATTATTAAATCCTTCTTCAAACTAGGTAAGAAGTATTGATATTTAATGCTTAATAATTTTACATATCATAAGTGTATAATACATGGAGAAGTTGAACTAAACGTCACTCTCTTCCTCGTTGAAGAGATTTTAGAAAAAGTACTTCGTGTTTCATATTTTGTCTATGTTAATGACTTTTCAATTAGAGTATTGGATATACATTTCAAACAATTATATTTTGATTGTGTAGTTAAATCTCTTCTTAGTTAAACCTTGAAAATTACGCAATGTTTACTATTTCGAAATAGATTAACTCTTTACATTGTATAAGCTTTTTAAAAATTTTAGTATACAACAATTTTTATTTTTTTTACTTATGTATATGAATTATACTTTTTCATATCATATTTAGATTTTTTTCGAAATATTAACTCCGTGAGAATCAATTAGTGACAAATATTATTAGACATATTTTATTAGTGTAATAATTCTTATGTGGAAATATAAATAAATAGGCCATTGTAATATTGATTTCTTGGAAAAGATTCGATATTATTAACCTTTTCATGGATGATTTTCAATTTTTTTAATCATAACTTTTAGATTGTTATCTTAAGTTCTACGTTAATTTATAAGGAAAAGAAAACAAAAACAAACTAAAAATCTAGTGAGATAGCATGTCATAGACGTTTACCTTAGTTAAATAACTTTTATAAAATTATTACTTATTACTTATTATTTACACAATCCTATGCTAGTACAGATCCAATATATGTTATCTTTTTATCTCAATTTATGTGATATTGATATATAGTTTTAAAATTTTAAATTATTAATTAGTGCGACTTATAGTACATTTTATGTTATTTTAAAATAATCTATGTTACTTATTTTGTTCCAATTTATTTTGCACACATAAAATTTTGAATGTCTATCAAAATTTTATTTATCTTTTGAATATATTAACTTATTAATTATTGTAATTGATAGTTTGCATAAATTTTAAATAATGTATATTACTCTCTCTCTGTCCCAATTATATCTCTTAAATTTTCTAATTGACAATTAGTGTGACTTATAGTACTTTTAACATCATTTCAAGTAATATACATAAATTTTTATTTATTTATTTATATTATTTTTGTAAAAGTACTTTCTTTTTGACATATAATTATTGAAAGATATTAAAATAGTTATTCAATTTAATTTGTTCAATTTTAAAAAAAAGACCTAATTTATCAATTTGTGTTTGTTTTATCATATTCTAATATTTACACAACTTAAAATAATTTATTAGGATAATATAATAAAATTATAGCAGAAACAGATAAAAAAATAATTTATTAAAAATAATATTATAAAATTATAATTAAAATAAATAAAATAATTAATAGAAATAATATAATAAAATTAAATAGTTAAAACAAATACATCGATCAATTAATAGTAGATGAATGAATAACTAAAGCAAGCATATCGATCCGTAGGTTAATGACATTTATACATTAGTAGAAGATAGTAACTTTTGTTTAATATCCAAGCACTATTTTTATAATTTTATTGAAAGATGCAAAATATACCTACAATAATAAAATATTGTAGAATACAATTTGGCGTCTCCGTGTTGTATGACGCAGCTTCATCCTCCACCGTCATTTATTCCGCCCGAATAGAAATAATTTATTTTTGGCAATGTCTTGTCCCACGTATTTTTCCCCTCACGTGTCTCAAGGCAAAAGTAGAGACCTAACTTATTAAATAAACACTTTAATATTACTCCTATACTATACTAGTATTAAATATGTGACCTCACCCAACTCCATTAGGTGCCAAAAAGCCATGGAAAGATATCGTCATCTTTTTTTATTTATTGCCTACTTTCGTCATCAAATCAAAGAATCCCCATCGTATCTATTCGATGTGTATACTTGTCCTCTCTATGGTAGGTATTATTTATTGGTTATTAATGCACTCATTATTCTTTATCTTTATATTTAGATGGACGGAGAGATGAATTTAAAATTAATAATTTAATTTTTACTTTTAATATTATAAATTTATATATAATATTTGTTATGATATTAAAAAATTTTATGATTAAATTTATATTCACGCCGATAATGAAGAGTAGTTCGAATAAAGGGATGTAGAGTTGACATTTCATCGTTCTTGGAATTTAGGTGTCTACCGGATTTCATTTACTAATGGCATGCTATAGAGGAAGCCCCACAAATATTCGAGGTTGTTTATGGAATTTAAAGGTGATATATATTAAAATGAAATATTATATTTTTAGGGATCATTTGGTGTGAGGTATAATGTATAATAATTTGATGATAAAATGTAAGATTATTTCATCTCATATTTGATTGGAGATATTAGGTAGTTCTTACATTATTTATCTCACAATTTTTATCTTAATAATGAGATAAGTTATACCATATATATGATGAAATAACTTATCCTAAAATTAATTATTCCAAGATAACATGTTTCCAACCAAACGATCCTTTAAGAATAAGATATCTTAGCAGTTTAAAATAAATTACAAAAGTAAAGCACGCATAGAAAATAATAAAAAGTAATTACATATATAAAGAAAAAGAGCAACAGTAACAACAACAAAATAAAGCATCAACTAAAACAAAGAAATAACAAGAAGTAGTAGAAATTGAAGGACAAAATATTACAAGACTAGTCTAATACTACGGGTATGCAAGGACTCTTTTATTTATCATATTTTTTTATTATTCTCACCTATTCTAAAAGATTTGAAAAATTCTTTTTTTTTCTATATGGATACATTAATTCAGTAATCCGGATACACTAATTCAGTAATTTGGATACATTAATTCTGATTCTTGAGTTATCTCTATGTTTAAATATGTTTCATGTTTTAAATATTACATGATACTTAAAAACCCTAATTTTTGTATCAAAAATTGAATTAATGTATCCGGATTACTGAAGTAATGTATTTGGATTGCCATATATTGTAAGGAGTTTTTGTAAATTGACAAAGGGTAGGAAAAAAAGGTGATTAACTCTTACACTATGTGAATTATGTAAACCACACAAAAATTATTTGGGCAAGTAATTTTTAAAAAATGATTACTAATTTTCGTGATATTTTTTATTTATTACTATTTATAGCAATACATGACAATATTATGATAAATTTGCACTTGTATTAAAAATGAATTATGCATGAAATATAAATATATTTTAAGTGTTTAAAAAATATATGCTCGTTTGGTAAATGTGTGATAAATATATTATCCATCAATAAAACTTGTATTATATATGCTTCATAAATAGTTTTATGTAATACATATTAAAAGTTATCATAAATATATTATAAGTGTTTAGGAAAAAAAATATTATTGCTATAGATGGTAAATTTTTTTCTAATATAATATGTCTATGTAAGTTTTCCTATTTGAAATTATGAGTTAAAATCAAATTGATTTGAAGTTGAAATTTTATTTGAATTTTTCAAATTTCTCATAAACATGAATTTCATATTTTATAAGTTGTGAAAACTATCAAAATTTCTTCAATTCTTATACAATCTTATCAAATTAGCAAACCACAATTCATAAATAAATATAGTAAAATATAATAATAAGTCGCTGCATTAATAGATCACATATTTCAATGTTTCTTTTATAAATAAAAGTTAATGATTATAAGCTTTTAAATACAGTAATTTTATGAAAATTCATTAATCAATAATAGTATTAAGTAGATATTCTTTAATATAATTAGTTCACATGAAAATACAATTTCTTCCCATTGAATATGACTTTTTTTTTTAAAAATAAATTAAAATGATGAATTTTTTAAAATTAAAATACAAATTTATGAATCAATTTTTTTGTTTAAAAAAGTTTAGAATCTCAATTTCAACTTTTTAAAAAAAATTAAAATTTAACATCATTAATTCAAATTGCTTATTTAAGCGTTTATTTAAAATCATGATTTCAAATTTCACACCCCAAACTTGAGGGGTACAACTGGTGCATAATGTCAAAGCTTAGGTTTGAGCCGATCCTATTGAACCATTTGCTAAAGGAGCATATTAACCACACACAATTAAGAAAACAAACAAGTATATCTTAGCTTGAAATAAGCCCCCGACTAGCAAAACCCTCAACAACAACTCTACAAAGAAAACAACTATTATCAATAGTTTATATAAAGTAATAACCGGCTAGCAATTACGCTTGTTTGGGTCGTCGAGGTCACCATAGCATCTAGGAAAGCATAAATGCTATGTGGATTGTCAAGGCCACCATGATCTCTATAGAGAAGTTGAAAATAGGTACATATCTCTATAGTATATCAAACAATTATCAAAATTCAATCAACTAGCACACTAGGACAACATGGACAATAACGTGGCTATACAATCCAACACAATAGTCTATAAGCTAGCCTTTATGAATACAATACTTGGATGATACTTGGCATCAACCTACCTAAAATTTATAAAAATCAAAACAAACAAGCTAAGCTTTTGGGACTCTAGCAACCCTTGGAAGAAAGAAGTCAACCAATCAGTTAGGTAGGCGTTGTGCTATTCAGGAGTTCTGTTTAATTGTTGCTCAGGAATTGTAGACATGAATGCAACGCCCCTAAGCAAGGGTTGTCAGTATATAATAATGTACCTATCACGATATGAATTGGGTGTGATGACACTTTTCGTTAATCTATCGAGGTAAGTTAGCCCAAACAGGAAATAACAAAGAAATGCAGAAGTTAAAATAATAATGCAGTCTAAACAGGAAAGGACAAACATAAGGAAAGGAAATCACAGTCTAAAACTATCCCAGAATTGGAGACACAGGTACAAGCCACTAATCTAACAGAAACCAAAAGAAATTAATACAAGTTTCAATGTCTTGCTTCTCAAATAGAACAAAACATAGAAATAGAAATAAGAGAGTCCATCGGATGACAACAACTACCTCTTCAAGTCTTCTAGGAAGCCTCGGGTGATTAAGAAAAAGTGCTATTCATTGTTCGAGCTCAGAACCTGCATAAGTGTAGAAGCAAGGGTGAGTACCTAATAACATGATACCCAACAAATGTAATCTAAACCTAAGTAAAGCACTGAAGAACACAAGTACTCCTTTCATCCCAACTACATACCTATGAAACTAAAAACTTACACGCAAAAAAACTCAACAAACACAATATATACATATATAAGCATATTCATACTCATTTCTACAGCTAAACCAGTATCACAACCTCAAGGAATCATAGTCAACAAGAGAATTAGTTCAGGACATACATATATACATATCAACTGTTAACTCAACATTTCACTTATAATCCAATTATGAGTGAGGTGTAAAATGATGTAATGCAATGACACATAATTGTGATCCATGTTTGTCCTATGATACACATATGCTAATCAACTCAGGCCAAAATTCATGAGGGTCTCAGATAGATCATGTATCTTTGAAACTGACCTCAACAATATCACACGTCGAAATATGACCTTGGCCTCCGAAAATGACCTCGACAATATCACAATCGATAGAGACCTCGACCCCAAATATTAATATCTCTCTTAATAATCTCAACCAATAGAAACCTCGATCCTAAATAATCAAGATTACTCTCTTATCTCATTTCTACAATCCAATGCAAATAAGCATATACATAAAGGATAAGTGAATGAGATATAGAACACATGATATCACACTATATAGCTCAATAAAATGCTACTCAACATAGCTCAACAATTATATCACTATTCATCAATAATCAACTCATAATACATACATCATTTTTCATATCTGAATTGTCACATTAGCACATCCATTAAAACATCATAGATATACCTCATTTCATTTAACAAATCATAACACGAGATTTCATAATTGAACCAATGCACGTTTTACATCAATCACATAATTAGGAAATATAAGGTTCAATACACCTAACATATGTTAGAAATACACTTGTCTTAATCAACAAAGTCACGATCAATTCAAGAATGGAGCTTTCTCCTTCCTATTATACTCTAAAGCACCACAATCTAATAAAACAATAAATTCACAATCACAATTCGAAGCTAGTGACACCAAAATCATGTAATTCGGGGAAAAAAGATAAAACGATTGAAAAATTCCATGCCAAAAAATGAGAGAAAAATCTAGAACTTTTTACATAGAAATGTTCCTTAAGATTTTAGGAATCTAATGGCAAAAATAATTTTGGAAAAGAAGTCAAAATGAGCTCACAATCACCATTTCTCTTTTTGAAAGTCAAGTTCATGAAATTCCCAAAATCCCAAATTAAAAACCCTCAATTTAATGCTAAAACCATGCATTAAGCAAATAAAATTAAAGAAACGAGTTGAAAATAACTTATCCACAAAATTTTCCACGCAAAAATACTTCAAAATCGCTTAAATCGAGCTCAAGAAAGCTGAAAATTCTGAAATTTAATAAAACCCATTTTTTTTTAAAACTACTGTTTAGGGATCAAATATACTCCATGACACGACCATGACCTATGCAAATGCGTAGAACAAACTGGTCAACCCTCCGCGAACGCAAAAGTTTTTCTCAAATGCGGAGGTCATCTGCCTATCCTTCTGCGAACGCGGTCCACCTCACGCCAACATGGAGGTTAATACACTAAGCCTCCATGAACGCAGAGAAGAACTTAGTTGCACCAGATATCAACAATTGCAAGAAACACCAAAAATAACTGAACGAACCCTTAGAATTCATTCAGAACTCGATACACAAACACCATATATTCAACCCTACTAAATTTGACATTCCAGACTCAATAAAATCATTGATAATAGAATCTGAGGTATCCTTTACTCGAAACCTGATAAATCACAATTAGACTAACTTAATACACTTGAAATATCAAAATGCTATCGGGACACCTTAAAAATATGCTGAAACTCATTTTAGCACTAAAATTACCTCCCAGAATTTATCAAATCATTAGAAATCCAATCTGAGCACCAAAACTCAAAATATTGATCAAAGTCAAACCTAAATCAAACTTCAACTCAATTTTCAACTTCGGACCTAAAATCCACATAAAAAATTTAAAATCTGATTTCGACAACCCTCCTAGACTAATTTTCACATTCAGGAACAGATGGAATCGATCAATGGAATTCTATTTCGAGACTCGGATCTTCAAATGACTCAAAAATTTGAAATTAAGCAACTTGAGCCTTCAAAACTTAATTCTTTAGCAAAAACTCATCTTTTTACAAGAATTTTGAAAATCAGTTTTTCAAACCAATCAAATATGACTCGAGGGAGTTGTCGAGAGGGGTAAAATGATGATTTTATTAGAAATACCAAAAATGATCTTCAGGATCATTGCGGTGCCGAGCATGTAAAAAAACTAAAAGCCAGAATTAAAGTGTAAGTACTGAATAATGGGTAAAGGTGAAACACAAGCATAATATCTTATCTCCATATAATAAGAAAATATAAACACATAACAAGCAATAACCTAACCTAGCCCCCACAAGCCTTACAAGTACAAACAACATATAATCACTATAAGTCCTAAAAAGCACAAACAATCGTTAAATATTCATATTATCCCCCTTACCTACATACAAATTAATATCTAATTTGAATTGTTTGAATGTACCTATGGCATGAATTAATGCATATTTAAAGCTCTGTGGTATAATATATATATATATATATGTTGCCTCGTAGGTACAACCTATCCGTTCTACAAGTAGAGTCTGTAACAACCTGCAAGTTTGAAGTTGAGATTGAGGCAAAACATTAAAAATTTGGTCACTAGAGTGAAACCACAAGACCTAAGTATGGGTCATTGTTTGGTTCACAAATTGTACAAAGTCCTCATAGTTTGGGTGTTTGGTTGAAAAAATTCTTGAAGTTTGGAAGTGAAATATTAAAGTGTCTACGGGTCGAGTAATATTTTACGGGCTGTAAGGTGTGGTCATAAATGAAGCCTTGGAGATTAGAATTTTGGTTAAGTATAGAAGGAAATAACGAAGAGTTTTATGACCCGTGATATGTTTTATACATCGTGGAAGGGTTCGTGATTGTAGGGCTTGGTAGGATAGTTTTTGGATTTTGGTTTACGATATGCAATACGCGATGTACATTTATCTATTGCCCGTAATTGGGCCTTCGTGGTGTGATCTAATAAGTTTTTAAGAAGGATCTTTTCATCATTTTCTGGCATCCTAAATCCAATGCTACGTCATTTTGATCCCTAATATGCCCTATATCAGTTTTAAACTAACCCATTAGCCCTATTCCCAAGTCATTGTCCAAAAATACCCAAGTTCCAAATCCTCTCAACCTCCCAAGGTCCTCCATTGAAGGCAAAGCTAGGGTTTCAAGATTTCTTTTTCAAAGTTCATTATTTCTTCCATAGATCTTAGGCTAAGGTATATGGGTTTTGATTTGTAAAGGATTTTCCTTCACAAAGCTCAAGTTTCTCTATTTTACTTTGGGTCCAAGATTTATGTATGTTGTGAAGTTTCAAAAAATTGATTTAATCATGACATTTATGATAAGTTCATAGTTACATAAAGCATATTAGTAACATCTTATTGTCTATGATGATATTTAATTGAAATTCATGTTTATCCTAAGTAGGGTTTTTTAAGGATCATGTTGGGTTGATCTTGAATGGTTCTGAATGATTTTACTCTATCTTATGTATGCATGATAGATACGAATTGCATGTTTTCAAGTCTTTAAGCATGGAAACCCCAAGTTTTGAACCTAAACTATATGAAAGAATATTTTATGAAAGAATAAACGTTCTCATCTATGATATATAAGAGTATGAAAGTTTTGAATGTTAAGAGCTACCCATTTATGTTATGAATTCATGAAAATGTTATGTGAATTGTGCAAGTGAATGAAGTTCTGTTTGTCTAATCCATGAGACTAGACTTAATAAAGATGAGAATGAATAAATGAAGAAAGTGTGGTTTCTATCACCTAGTTATAAATGTGAGAATATGATGGACCGATAATAGAGGTATATGAGATGACGATAGCCTGTTAGTAGAGGCATAAACAAGACTTAGGAGTTATATTTATGATGATGATTAATGTTCTAAATGCTTATTGTATGGGTTAGTAAAATATCTCTCCATATTAAATGGCTCTATGATTTATGCTTATATTATTCTGTGAGAGGTTTACTTAGAACCAAGTGGACCTTGGGATGAAAACGGAAGCTCCCCATTAGAAGAGTCATGACACCATTTGTCATGACTCGAGAGTAGGGCCTAGATGTGACATGGTGAAGGAGAACCCGAGAGTCCTCAATTAAGCCATCATGGCATCATCACACACATCATCGGTTTGGAAGCACGTAAACATAACAAATAACACATAAGTCTAGGGGATTCCGGGACTTTGGACTCAAGATATGGGGATGTTGTCAGGAATGGGATAAACATGAATCACATAGCACATAGCAATTACGTTCTAAGGGGTGGGTAAGTATGACTCAAGCAATGGGAGCAAGGAGGGTTAGGGACTTTCTACACAGGCACATTCCCAATCCAACAATCCTAATAACATAAACGGAAAAAAAAGCATAACATAAGAAACCATTGACGAACATAGGTAGCCATAGCATTGCAAGTAACACATAGCATAACGTACAATAGAGTTTGATATGTCCAACAATGCCTCTACATAAGATGAGACGGGGCCTCGAGATATTCTGGGCTCACCCTCAAGTCATAAGATAAAGTAACATAAACTAAAGACATAAGGTAGATGAAATTGGGTATTG
>JBCEWC010020387.1:0-10951 GCA_038996855.1 Solanum aculeatissimum
CATCTATGTAGAGGCTTATGGACAAACTCTAAACTCTTGTACTCCGACTTAAATGTTGAATGTTATGTTTATGAAAGGTTTTCTTATTAGACTTAACTATGAGTAATGTCATTTATTGTGCTTATGATATGAATGTTGGGGATTTTGATGACGATGTGCTAATGTGGTAAGTCCCATAACCCCGGTGCGCCACTATAGTTGAATTCCCTTTTCCCATTCCCTTAGAGATTATTGCTACGTGTTATATGAACTCATGTTATCCCATTCCCGAAAATGCCCCATAGTCTGAATCCCAATTCCCCAATTCCCTAGAATTTATATGTTATGTATTTATTTTCCTCCCTTCCGAACCGATGATGAGTGTAATGATGCTATGATGGCTTGATCGAGGACTTTTGGCATATATCAGTGCTGAGTCTAGGCAGATCCAATATGGTGGGACAAACCTCAGCGAGGACGCTGAGTTCATATAGAGGGTGCATATAACAATCTATCTTTATATAGAAGTCCCACATCGACAAAATAAAAGAGAGTTGTTGGGTATATAAATATTACTAATATCCTAAATTTCTAGGTACTAGTAATGCAATACTTTTAATGCATGCATTAGTGTGATTAAAGATCTGATTGCCCCATAAAACTATTTTCACATCTTTTCTACCATAATTGTAGGGGGTATATTTATAAATATTTTTTTATGCAATACATGTTATTTTTAAAGTATCAAACCAAATAATGCATAAAAATATACTATATATAATTAATGCAAACATAACTAATACATTCATTACTAATGGAAATATTATTAATACACTCTATTTAGCATTACTTTATACACTCTATCAAATGACCTCTAAGTTTATATTTAATTTTTCTTACTCTTCTCATATACTTTGTTACAAGAAAAGGGGGTATTTACACATGTATATACATGGGCACCAAGTATATTGAATGGATATCTATTTGTCATGCATATATTTCGGCACCAAGTATATTGCATGGTTGGATAGTTTACAACACATAGTATATTGTGTGTATATTCATCTTACACATAATGTATATTGTGTGTACATGTATGTTCCCACAAAATATCTTGTGTGTACATTTATGTTACAACATAAATTATATTTATGTGGATATTCATTTTACAAAACTCCCCGTTGAATTTTTATGTAAGAAAAAAGTATATTAATACGCGTTGTTTGTTGTCTCGTTAAAAGATGTCTAAAGGAAAGTATTTGTAGGTTGATTGTAGGAACCAATTGTAATGCTACTTGTAAGCTGCTTATAACTACCTTCTTGGGAGTTGCTTGTAGGTTACCTTCTTGATTTCAAACTTTTCCAGAAGATTGTATAATGAGCACCACAATTTGATGTATTTACTACTCATCAAAGTTCATCAATAATGAATGTGCCTCGTAAAAAAATTACTAGGAAAAAATCTGTTTGAAAAAATTCTAACGAATGAACAAGAGTACGTACACGTATATCATAATACAATTTAGGAGCTGTCTCATTAAAAATCTTATTAGAAAATTCAATGGTACAAAACCTTAGTTAAGAAAAAAAAAGAGCAACTCGTATTATACTCCCCCTTATTAAGATATAACTTATTTCATATAAAGGACACCTTCTAATCATGTACTTAGCTTTCAAATATGACATTGATTGTATCTTTATGATCAAATCATATTCGTGAAAATATTGCATCCTTGAGCTTATTCTGATATATCATTTTCTTTTCTCTTGGATATGTTGAATCTTTGAGCTCAACTAAATACATTCTTGACTATCATTCGACTCTAACCTCATTGACATAGACAAACTACTCGTTTGACTTATTCATAGCAACAATCAAGTGATAGATACTTTCATTTCTATTTAATTGAATTGACTATCTTGTAGGTTTATGATATGAAAATATTTTCACATAAAAACATATAGCTTTATTGAGATCAAGATTCATATAAATCAAATGAGCTTTTGAAGCTTTATATTAACATTTGATTCACTCTAATATTTCTAGTGATAAGAGTGATGTTATATTTTGCATGTACGTTAGTAATATTACTATACCATGGGTAGTAATAGCAGGATACATATCACGATCCGAAATTCAGGTGTGATGGCACTCATCTATTTTGCCAAGGTGTGTCAGTCTAAACGTGAACATTCCAACATAATAATAAAAGCGAAAGACGAAACAATCTAAATAGCAAATAGGCATAAGGAAACCGAACTTAAAACCCTCCCAAAATAAGTGTCACATGTACAAGCCACTAGATAACAACACTCGAAAGAAAGTATAAGTTTTCATGTCTAGTTCTCGAATAGAGCATAACATAAATATACAATCCTCGGGGGTCCGCTGAAGAGACGAGAAACTACCTCTCAAGAATATAAAAACTCAGTCCGATGGTGAGAGATCTAATAAAAAAGGAATGGGCTCACAACCTACAAAAATATAGCAATGTTTGAGCACCAAACACGGTACTCAACATATAAAAACTAAACCTGAAGTAAAGCAATGAAGAACACAAGTACTACTATCCATCCAACCACATACCATACTTACACTCAGAAAAGTCCCAGCACAACCACAATATATAAATATATAAAAAATTAGTTGATCTGTAGAGTCAAATAGTATAATAGTATATCAATAACATAAGCCATTACTGTCTCATAACATTGTATCCTATGGTCTAATCTTCATAATGTACAAGGTTCAAATTACCAACATATATCACAATCTTTCAATAATTCAATCTTAATAATGTACAAGGTTTAAAATATTCAACACATCACCCATAGTACATACACCAACTTCACGAATGGAATGATATGAAATGGGATGAATGTTATCAAATGTAAACAATACGATGCAATGTCAAATAATTATGATGTATGTCTGTCCTATGATACACATCTGCTGATATAATTAGAACGAAATCCATGGGGGCCTCACATGAACCATGTATCCGCAAGAACCATTTTTCTTCAACATTTACTTTCACATCTAGCTGAAACCATTTACCTTCTACTTTTTCATTTCGTTTCTTTGCTTTTTTAGCCAGAATCATTTCCCTTCAACTTTTCATTCCTTTTTTCCTTTTCTCTTTCTAGTCGAAACCATTTCTCTTCGGTTATGAATTATCAATGGAACATCAAGAAATACATGTCCTCATAACACAATAATCACTTTCATAAGTATACGAATATGCAAGATGTCCACATGAATCATTTATTCATAATTCATCTATTATTTCATTGTCTTTCAACATTTTAGTCATCAATAACACATTATGTAATAATTACAATATAACATAGTTCAACTCTTTCAATTACTCTTAGTCATCATAGCTTAGGACAATCCATCATTTGAGTCCTTCTTTTGTAAGCAATTAGTTTCACAATTTCCAATAATATCTCAACATTTCACATAACGAGATTCAATAAATAATTCCATGTAATATAATTCAAAGTTCACAACCATAACATCATGAACACTTCCACATTATCAACAATGGCATCACAAGCTCATTTCATAATATTATCTCATAACTTTATGTCAACAACAATGGACATTATCTCAAGATTCAAGTCATACATGTCATAATATTCACCTTTCCATTACCCAAATCATATCCACTATAATGGTTCAGTAATCCCCAAGTTTCACATTGAAAGAAAATACTACGTTCAATTAACTCAACAAGGGTTAGGATCCACTTAATTCTATCAATAGGAAAATAAATTAAAAATCGGATAATCCACAAGTTCACAAGTATTCACAATTCCACGATTATTTCATAAGTCAAGAAATCAAAACATTTACAATTATCCAATCAGAAATCCCATGATCAAAGCCCACAATAGTATAATTCTATCCCATTTCATGCCACAAATCATCCAAACCCACTCAACAGGAAAATAAAAGGTTCAATCATCCTTAACAAAAGGTTAGAAGTCCACTTGCCTTAATCAAAGTCTCAATCAACTCAAATGCAAGTTTTGTTTCCTTCTACGATACTCCGAATCACCATAATCTAGTCAAATATAGAATCATAACTATATTATAAAACTAACGACACTAAAATCAAGCAATTCAGGTGGAAAAAGGTGAAATGATCCAAAAAACTCATACCAAAAAAAGTTTTCAAAATCTAAAAATTTCAACATGAAAATATTTCCCATGTAATAAGGAATCTAATGTTCAAAACCATTTTGAGAAAGAACTTGAAATGAGCTCAAAATCTTCATTTTTCTATTAAAAATCAATGTCCAAGAAAAACTTCAAATTTCTCAATTCAAAACCCAAATTTTGATGTTAAACTTATGAATTAATCAACGTGAATTGAAGATATAAGTTATAATTACGTTATCCAAAGGCTTTGTCTTGAAATTCCTTGCAAATATTCCCAAAGCCGAACTTAGAATGTTAAAAATGGACGAAAAAGGGAGAAACTTGATATTTTAAATCAAGCTACTATTTCATTCATTTTTTATACTCCGCGAATGCAGAAAGGCTCCCCTGAATGTGGAGGTCAGCCTGGCCTAACACTCTGCGAACGTGGATGTAACGATCCAAAAATTTTCAAACTTCATAATGGTCGGTCAAGGTTAGTGTTAAACTGGTCGTGGTTGAATTTTGGTAGCCATGGGTTGTATTTAAGTGGCCGGATTAAAAAAGGATCATTTGGTGAAGTTTTAAGGTTGGTTGGGCAGTAGACTTTGAAAAGCTATAACTTTTTGTATAGGATGAACTGTGTGAACTATTTCATATAAAATCAAAGCTATTTGAGTTATCTTCATAACACAACTGGTTTCACTCAATTTGGAGTTCATATGTGAAAGTTATAGCCTTTGCAGTGAGACTGCCTGTAATTGGAAGTACGCTGGGAAAAGGTTCTGGAATGGGGTCTAAGGGTGGGACCACGGGCCATTTTGTGGTCCACGGTCCATGGGGGTGCTCGTGGGTTGTTCGAGTATGCTCGAGGTTGGGGGACAACCCATGGACCAAGTGTGGTCCCACGGACCACCTCACAGTCCGTGTGACCCTTCATGGCCCGTGAGGGGTCCCGTGAGTTGATCCAGTAAGTTTACCAAGGTTTGGGGTTAGAATCTGGACCAAGTGATGCTCCACGGACCAATACACGGTCCATGTGCAGCTACACAGTCCGTGAGGCCTCTCGTGAAGTGATCCAGAAAGTCCCTTGAGAGTTCAAGCCAAAGCCAAGACCAAGTGAGGTCTCACGGACAGGCTCACGGTCTGTTAGCCTCATGATGGGCACTGGCAGCCTTCCGTGAAGCCTTGTGTTCAGTGATCTAGTCCATTTCATTAATGGTTGATTCATAATTTAATTAGATCCTATGCTTCTTTTAGGATTTCTAAGGTCTCCTAACTCCGCTAAATCAAACCCTAATCCCCTTTCATCCATTCTAACACCCTCCAATTCACTCCAAAATTCTCTCAATCCTCTTGACCTCCATTGATGAAAGCTTGAAAAAATTTGGGAAAATTCATATCTCTTGCAATTCCATTGAATTCTCTTGATTAAACTCAAGGTATGTGGGTTTGATTCATGGATTACCTTTCATCCATGAAGACCCAAGAACCCTCCTCTTTAATTTATGAATCTAAGCTTCCTTTAATTATAGGTTCTTTAATTCTTGATGTATTTCATTGTGTTAAATTGTGGTGTAACGACCCAAAAATTTTCAAAAATTCCTTATGGTTAGTCTTGTATGATGGTATATTTTTCATGGTTGAGTATCGGTAGCCATGGGTTGAGTTTAAGTGACCGAACGCCAAATGGATCATTTTGGAGCCTAGAGAGGCCATTTGGGCAGTGAGTTTTGAAATAACTTATATTTTGATGCGGGTTGAACCGTGTGGGATAATAAATATAAAATTGAATATATTTGAATTATCTTCACAACACAACTGGTTTCACTCGATGCGGAGTTCGGATGAGGAAGTTATGGCTTAAAGAGTGGGACTGCTTGAAATTCGGAAGACATTGGAGATAGGCCCTGCAAATGGCCCAAGGCAAGGACTACGGACGGTGAGACTTAGAACGGTCTGTGTGGGGGTCTGTTCCATGGTCCAGTGAGTTGGGGGTGGCCAGGAGCCACCCCAAAACATAAGTCATGGCCCACGGACCACCCCACGGTCCTTGAGCCTTAAAATGGTCCGTCAAGTGGTCCGTCTGGTTGGGCAGAACCTTGGCCAAGGCTGGGGGTTGATTCTTGGGCCAAGTGTAACTCCACGGACCAGTACATGGTCCGTGTGAAGCCACACGGCTCGTGAATCCACTCATCAAGTGGTCCAGAAAGTCCTCCGAGAGTTCGCATTGAAATTTGGCTAAGGCAAGTTTGTGGTGCCTTGAACGGCCAGTGTACACTTTGACGGGCACTGTATCTATTGTATGACACTGTGTGACAGTTAAAAGTCCGATCCATTAAGGGTATTTTTGTGATTTAACTAATCTCTAAGCCTTTTTAAAGTTCCCTAAGGTTCCCTAAATCCCTAAAACTAATCACTAATCCACATATCTTCATAAAAACACTCTCAAAACTTTATCAAATCCTCTCAAGCCTCTTGATCACCATTATTGAAAATTCAAAGAAAATTTGGGGAAAATGTTCAATTCTTGATTCTCTACGCAATTCAAGTGTTTGGTATAAGGTATGTGGGATTTAAATTCATGGATTCTTCCATCCATGAAACACAAGAACCCTAATCTTTAAATTTATGAATTTTTACGTTTTACTTAATTATAGGTTCTTTGATTTCGCAAAACTCTCTTGACGTTTGGTGTTCGCTGGAGACTCTAGGTTACTTCTTGTGAATTTACTCTTGGAATTTATGATTTACTCCATTAAAGTATGAAGAATTAGTATTGCATGTGTTCTTCTAGAATTTTGATGCACGGGTGAGTTTTGCCGAAGTTAACTTTGAAATTTTCATATAAATTTGAAGAAGCAAGGTTTGAATTGTGAAGTTAAATTTTTGAATTCCGCCACCCTTGCTTTGATGCATTCATTCATATATTGCATTGGATAAGATTTTGATGAAATTCTTGTTTTGGAGAAATTCTTGATATGAATTTGGATATGTCTAGGCTTGTGATCACAATGTCTCTTTGATTGACTATATGAGTCGTTTGGGTGCTTGCACCATTTGTTTTGGTTTGTGATTTTGTAGAATGAGGTACCTCTTATTGCATTGGTATGAAGGATTTTTGGGAACACTTGATTTGGTATGAAGTCTCTTGACTTGAAACGTTTGGATTTTAGTAACTATGTTCTAATGATGCATGATTTGAAAAGTATGGTTAGTTTCGGGTTTTTAAAAGCATTGGTATGTATATATGTATTCCCGTGGGATCCGACTTAGTACCGAGTGATTGGGCATTCCCCCTTTCCATCAAACCATGTGCCACCATGGGATTGCCCCAAATTAGGAGCTTTGTTTTGATACCTCTTGTTTAAGGGAGTTTTGGGATCTACTTGGCAAGTAGTCCAGTCCAAGTGGTAGCTCGCTTGGTCCTACTTTAAGTCGGTTGAGGTCAAATCCATGAAATTATAATATTTCTAGGTTTGCATTTCATGCATCATGGCATAAACAACTTGTTATATATATTTCTTTGGCTAAGTGCATTCTCTTCGAACCATGGGTCCCCTTGTCATATTGTGTCATGCTTCATGTCATATGCATTGCATGTCCGCATACTTAGTACTTTATTGTGCTAACCCATACTTTGTCTACATGTTCTAATCATGTAGGTGCAGGTGTTGAGTACTATCTACCTACTGGGTGTTAACTCTGAGGAGAAGGCTGAGTTAGCTGCGTATCAATTGAAAGATGTGGCCCAGGTGTGGTATAATCAGTGGATAGTTGAGAGGATGGTTGATGTTAAGGCTGGATGGGAAGAGTTCAAAATGTCCTTCCTTGACCAGTTCTTTCCTCTTGAGCTTAGTGAGGCCAAAATGATCGAGTTCATCAATCTTTGACAGGGTGGTATGATTGTGAGGGATTATGCTCTCAAATTTACTAAGTTTTCCAAATATGCTCCCATGTTTGTATCTGATCCCCATGCAAGAATGCACAAATTCATCTCCGGTGTCTCTAATTTGGTTGTCAAAGAGTGTTGTATGGCTATGCTTATTCGAGATATGGATATCTCAAGACTCATGACTTATTCCGAGAAAATTGAGGGTGAAAAGCTTAAGGAAAGGAGGGTGAGTGAAACTAAGAGGGATCGACTTGATTGTGGGTTCTCAAACTCCAATAGTGGTGGTGGGTTTGGCCGATTTCAACAAGGCCAAAGTTCAAATATGAGGGTTGCTAATCCAAGGGTGGCTCCTCCTAAGGTACAAGTTGGGGGTGGTCCCCGATGTTCTCGTTGTAGCTAATGTGGTGGTAGCCACATGAGTGAGTATAGGAGAGTTACGGGTGCTTGCTATGGGTGTGGCAGTTTGGACCACAAGATCTCTAATTCCCCAAAGAATGTGAAGAAGGATCATGTGCCTCCTGGTGATCAGGGGCAACCGAAGGCTCCAGTTGGTGGTGCTCCTAGGACAACAGGTTTTATGCTTTTCATGCCCGCCAAGAGGTTAGAAAGCTATGAACGTCGTGACTGGTATGTTAAAAATCTTTGATTTTGATGCTTATGCTTTACTTGATCCGAGTGTAAATTTATCTTTTGTGACTCCTCTTTTGGCTGTTAAATTTGGTTTGAGTCTTGAAACTCTAAGGGAACCTTATTCGGTGTATACTCCCGTGGGTGTGTCTATTGTTGCCCAGAAAGTGTATCGGGGTTTTCCTGTATCTATGTTGCATAAAGTGTTCCCCGGTGACCTTGTAGAACTTGAGATGTATGATTTTGATGTTATCCTTGGGATGGATTGGTTGCATACATCGTATGCCTCGATCGATTGTAGGACTAGGCAAGTTAAATTTCAAATTCCTAATAAACCTGTGTTGGAGTTAAAGGGTAGTGATTCCGTGGTTAGGGGTCAATTTATTTCCTACCTCAAAGACTGGAAGATGATTTGTAAGGGGTGCATTTATCATATTGTGCGGGTTATAGACGTGGAGGGTGAGTCACCTAAGCTTGAATCAGTTCCGATGGTTAATGAGTTTTTTGATGTGTTTCTCGAGGACTTGCCCGGTATTCCTCCCGATAGGGAAGTAGATTTTGGCATAGATCTACTTTCGGATACTCAACCTATTTCTATCCCTCCTTATCGTATAGCCCCGACGGAGTTAAAAGAATTGAAAGATCAGTTGAAAGATTTGTTAGAAAAGGGTTATATTAGGCCGAGCATTTCATCTTGGGGTGCTCCCTTGTTGTTTGTGAGGAAAAAGGATGGATCACTCTGAATGTGTATTGATTATTGGCTATTGAACAAGGTGACCATTAGGAATAGGTACCCATTGCCTAGAATTGATGATTTGTTCGACCAACTTCAAGGAGCTACTCATTTCTCTAAAATAGACCTTCATTTTGGTTATCATCATTTGAAGGTGAGGGAGTGTGACATTCCCAAGATGGCCTTCCAGCATCGTTATGGTCACTTTGAGTTTGTGGTGATGTCATTTGGGTTGACTAATGCTCCGGTGGTGTTTATAGATCTTATGAATCGGGTATTCAAGTTATTCCTTGATAATTTTGTGGTAGTCTTCATTGATGACATCTTTATTTACTCTCATAGTGAGCAAGAGTATATGAATCACTTGAGGTTGGTGCTTCAAACGTTGAGGGAGAAGCAATTGTATGCCAAGTTTAGCAAATGTGAATTTTGGTTGGGAGAAGTTGCTTTCCTTGTCATGTGGTGTCCGGTGATGGCATTAAGGTTGATCCTAAGAAAATTGAAGTGGTGAAGGATTGGCCTAGACCATTGACCCCTTCGGATATTCGAAGCTTCCTTAGTTTAGCCGATTATTATAGAAGGTTTGTTGAAGGGTTTTCCTCTATAGCGTCTCCATTGACTAAGTTGACTCAAAAGAAGGACAAATTTGTGTGGTTAAATGAATGTGAGAAAAGTTTCCAAACCTTGAAGGACCGACTTACATCGGCTCCAATTTTGATTTTGCCAAATGGGTTAGATGGGTTTGTGGTATATTGTGATGCGTTGCTTATTGGTTTGGGTTGTGTGCTTATGCAACATGGTAAGGTGATAGCTTACACATCTCAGCAATTAAAGGTGCATGAGAAAAATTATCCAACCCACGATCTTGAGTTGGAGGCGGTGGTGTTTGCTTTGAAAATTTTGCCACATTATTTGTATGGGGTTCATGTGGATGTCTTCACCGATCACAAAAGTTTGCAATATGTGTTCACCCAAAGAGACCTTAATTTGAGGAAAAGGAGATGGTTGGTACTTCTCAAGGACTATGATATGAGTATTCTTTATCATTCCAAGAAGACTAATGTTATGGAGGATGCCCTTAGTGGGCTCTCCATGGGAAGTGTGACATATGTGGATTAAGGGAGAAAGCAGATAGTGAAAGATGTGCACCGTTTGGCTAGGTTGGGTGTAAGGTTGGTCGAATTCAACAACGGTGGAATTCTTGTTCAAGGCGGATCTGAGTCATTGATAGTGTTTGATGTTAAGGCGAAACAAGACTTAGATCTCTTGTTAGTTGAATTGAAGAAGTTGGTTTTCGAAGAAAAGATTGAGGTTTTCTCCCAAGGAGGAGATGGGGTGCTACGATACCAAAACCATTTCTGTGTTCCGAATGTTGATGGCTTAAGGAAGATTATCATGAAGGAGGCTCATAATTGTCAATATTCTATTCATCCAGGATTTACCAAAATGCACTGAGATTTGAGAGAGTTGTATTAGTGGCATGGTATTAGGAGGGACATAGCCAAGTTCATGTCGGAATGTCCTAATTGCCAACAAGTAAAAGTGGAACATCAAAGGCCCGGTGGTTTGA
>JBCEWC010020388.1:0-10951 GCA_038996855.1 Solanum aculeatissimum
GTTTGAATGGATGAAATAGGGTTTGGGGGATGATTTAGGGGTTTAGGATACCTTAAGGGACCAAAAGGAGGCTTAGGGAAATATTAAATCATGAAAATACCATTAACAAACCAGAAGTTTTCACTGAACACAACACCCAAATGGCAGCTACAGTGCCATCAAATGGTCTCACGGACCGTTTACCATGCCGTCAAGTTGTACTTAGCCAAATCTACGCGTGAACTCTCGGAGGACTTTCTGTTACATTTGACGAGCAACCAAATGGACCGTCTAACGTTTGTCGGGCCGTGTAACCCCCCGTAAAACCACACTTAGACTCATAACCATCAGCCTTGGCTTGGCCAAGCTACTGCCTCACTCCACGTGGCAGTACACGGGCCGTTTGATATCAAACGGTCCGTTCAAGCTCCCGTTGACTTGGACTTTGCTTAGGGGTGGTGCCATGCCACCCCAAGATCACTGTGGTATCACACGAGATATTATACGGACCGTTCAAAGTTTAACGGTCTGTGCAAATGTCTTTGGTCATTTTTCTGAGCCTATCTCCAATGGCTTCTGAATTATAGATAGTCTCACTTTTTGGACCATATCTCCCTCATACGATATCTATATTGTATGAAACCACTTGTGTTGGAAATCGAACTCAAAGAGCTTCAATTTGATATGTGGTAGCTCACATAGTTCATCCGACATCAAAGGTTATGACTATTTGAAATTGACTGCCAAAACTGTCCCTCTAGGCCACTAACTAGCCCAATTTTCATTAGGCCACTTAAACTCAACCCGTGGCTACCAAAACTCATACATGTATTTAAGTACATCATAGAATGCCAACCATAACTAGATTTTAAAAATTTTCGGGTTGTTACATTCGCAGTCTCCTTTCTTTTGATGGCCATATTTCGTATCCAGATATCGGCCTTGTACTCTGTAGTTATGATTTTTATTTGTAGGAGTATTCCTGGCTATGTGTATTATGGATATTATTATATGTGTATGTGGGTGTGTGCTTGTGTCTATTGTAGCTCTGTACAGTTGACTTCTAGATTTTGGGTAGATTGTATTGGTTTATTCAATTGTGATTAGTATGTTTGTTACTAGTGTTTCATGATAGATACCCTTTGGGTTGGGTAATTAGTTTTCCTGTATGTGGGATCTAATAGGCGCCATCATGATCGGGACCGCGTCATGACACCAGTACAAATGGAATAAGACTAGCGGAGAAGTCTAAAAAAATATCCCTCTATTTTTTAGTTGTTATTACTTATGTTATGTTTGCTTCTACTAAATTTGGTGTATTTGTTTTATATGCACCTCTTTGTTCTTTAAGTACTACTGGTAGAGTTGAATACTTTTGTCAACAACAAGATAGTTATCCTTTTTTATAAAATCTTTTTCTAATAAACCATTTTAAATAAATTAACTATTGAAATTATATCCACTTTAGGTAAACTAGGTTATGTTAAGAATTGGCTAACTTCATTTCACTGGAACAACTTTGTTTTTAAGATGTCTAAGAATGTTTTCTTAAACTTCATTTAAAAGGTTTTAACCTTTTTTAAATGGTTTCCTTTGAAACTAATTTCTTCAATTTTTTTACTCTTATTTATGTTTCAATTAATTAACATAAGTTTTCCGATTAAGCAATTTTAATGAATCTTAAAAGATGTCTTACACCAATTTTAATGAATCTTAAAAGATGTCTTACACCATTTTTTAGGATAATTAGAACCCTTACTTAGAATCGCATAAGGTAAAGAAGACCTTAATATAGAATTAGTTTATAGTAAAATTGGTGTCTTAATTTACCTTTAAAGAAATTAGGTGGTGACTCTTTAAAATAGCATAAGAATCATCAATATGTTGTATACCATTTAACCTTGAGTTAAAATTGGGTATAAAAGCTAGTAACTCGACTGGAAATTTTTAAGTTCTAAATCATAATAGGCCTAGACTAATAATTAAGATTTTTTAATATTTGCTTGTCTTATTTTAATTTCTTACTTTACCTTAATTATTTGATTATTATTCATCATGTTGATTTGATATTGGCATGACCTAGAATCCTTATGTCAGCTTGGTTGTTAAAAAGATTGTCTCTTTACCCCTTGCATCTTCATCTTTTCAAAAGCCTAGACCATTCGTCTAGATCTGCATTAGTCTTATTTCAGATGCAAAGCCTCTTCAATAAAGACTTCTTTTTTGGATTTTGCCCCCATTTCTAATTTTGTTAATTGAAAGAGAATAAGTTCTATCCATTAGTAAAGAGAGGGTTTGCTACAGTGATTCGGGCGGTTAGTGGCCCCTTCGAGAGTTACGAGTCCTTGTTGTTGGCCAAAGTGGAAGAGCAAAAAATGGTAGAGAGATTCAGCATGGTGCTCACTGAACCTCCGTAATATATAACAAGTCAAGTCTTATGTCAGACATATAGAACACCAACACATAGAAAAAGGGTTGAAGAAACCAGACCATGACTTGACATCAGTAGAATGTGCTCTCGACTCCGCGCTTACGCTTAGCACACACCCCTACTCAGGAGGTTTTGAAGTGGTCGTACTCAAGTATTTAAACCTAACATGGTTAGGATCGATCCCACGAGGAATATAGTAGACCCCGAATTACCACATTTTCTGTAACTTGACTAGATGTACTTTAATATCTCCTAGAAACAGAGAAAATAAAAATGACTAAAAATGTAAAAGGGGGGATTTGCGATAAAAGTAAATTCTAAACTATAATAGCAGATTGTTTGTAACCAGTAGAGAAACTAACTAGGGTGACATATTCCCCATGACTTCCTAACTAAGTGTTTTCGGATACTCGCAACTCTTATTTGGTGTGTAGGTGCAGGACAATAAGTTAGGTTCTCCTAAATCCTTGATCGAGCATCTAGGTGAATTTCATCACAATACTAGATCGATCTCTGTGATATGGCATTACTAACCCTTACTTTTTATACCAGACCAAAACTACTACCCCTAGTAACCTGATTAGTTGAGAAATAGTCAATCAACCTATGTTAATTACTTCTTTTCCTATTCGTCACCTCCTAGATTGGGAAAGTGATACTAGATGATTTCTAACGTAGGCCTCCATTAAAATTTAGTTAAATTGAAGAAGTTAATTAATACATCCTAACCACCATTCAACAGATTGCAGGTAATCCAATTTTATCTTAGCTAGTGCATCATGGTTCCCACAACCCTAGTTGTGGACTTAGCCATGCATCCTTGTTTTTTGATCAAAAATTATGTATGAAGAATACATAATTAAATAACTTATGCAACAAGAACTGATGAACAAAATCTGGAATCTCAATGAAATTGCAAACTTGAATTAATTAAAAATCACAAAAGATATTCACAAGTATTTCTCTTTTTGTTCTCTTTCTGATCGTGATAATTGTTCTCTGCATATTGTATTTTAAAAAACATTAAAAAACTATTTATAGTACTAAAAATACAAAGCCGAAACAAAATAGGACAATTGTGTCGGTACTAGTCACGAGCCTATTTACGACCCGTAAGACAGTTCATGGTCCATGAGTCGGGGTCTCATGGAATGTTGTTGAAGCTACTGGAAATTTATATGAAACCTCCTTTACGAGTCGTGAAGTCCTCCACGACTCTTGAAAGGTATCGTCTGAGCCACTTTCAGAGACTCTTCACATTTTGCTTCCTTAGTTCATGAACTCACTTTATGACCCTATGTTGGTCTATGACTCGTGCTCTAGTCTTGTAGAGCGGACTTCACTTTGCACCCCCTTTCTGGAAGAACAAACAAGACCCCCTCTACGACTTGTGGAATGACCCACGACTCATAGAGGGTCTAGTAAACTGCCAAGTTGGTGCAGAAACAACCTTTCAAGCTCAGAACCATGCCAACACTGAAATCCTGTAAGACTAAACAAAAACAAACATCAAATCTACTAACATCGCTTTGAGAACACATAAAATCCCAAGTTTCAAGCATTAAAAGTGCTATATTTTGGCAGCAAACCAACACCCTCAACTTAAAATTTTGATTGTCCTCAAGCGACGGACTTAATCTATTTAAGTAGCACAGAAAAATAAAAATCAATCCAATGGCACAGAATATATCAAAACATCCATAGATACCCAATTCTCCTCAAAACACATATCGATTAGCTATCTAGTGGACCAATGCAGACTATTCAATTCCATTAGTGCAACTATGACAAGCCATGCAACCACAAATAAGTGACATATCATTGAATTAGTCATGAGTAATAATGTAATACAAGTTCCCTCACAGAAAGAAGTCCCTTTAAAACTTTAAGTGATATGTTTCAGTTTTAAGTTCATTGGGACTGTATCAAAACACTCATTCTCACAAAAAAATTTCAACTACTGTACCTAATACAATATACTTGCCCCTATACTCTAGACTTATCACCTATCGACTAGTTGAGCTAGGATCACCTTAGGACTTTACAAGCTTGTAATGTAGGATCAGGGAGCTTTGGAATGAATATATGGATAAATAATTACTATGGCCTTCCTTGATACTGCATTATTTACCACTTTCTCCCTACCAACCAATCACTTCTATTTTCTTTCCCCTTCTCTCCTTTTTCACCTGCCCAAGGGTGCATTTTTCTTCTTTTTAGAACTTTACCCTTATTCGTGTACACTATTTCAAACTTTGGAAAATTAATCATTTTTCTTGCACCCCTTTTGTTCTTTTTCTTTCCTTCTTTGTATCACAAAGCGTTTTTCCTTCTTTTATGACTTCCCTTTCTACCAGTCACCCCTTATGTTTTTGGCCTAAGCTGAGGTGCACAATATCTAACTTTTGAACCAGGGACACTTGTTGGGTAGCCACCCTCAACTTAGGCTTATAGCTGAGTTGAGGTTTACAGTGTTCAAGGAAAGACCAGGGCCGAACTTGGGTTTTATCATTTATTATGGCTCAGGCTATTAGGTGTTTACAAAGAACAGGGTCAATGTTAGGCTCAAAACAGGGACCAAGGGATAATTAACATTTTTGGTTGGTAGATTTAAGCTAAGTGGGCTCAATTAGAACAATGGCTTAAGATCCTTTCCTAACCAACTAACCTAAAGTCTAAATCATTACGCTCGCTTACTCATGGCACTGCTTTACATAATTACATAACTAATCAGGTCATGTTTTTTATAAGTCACACACTTGTTAGAACAAATACTATCAGGATAGCCTAATCATGCATGGTCACTAACAGACTGACAAAAATTTGTTGGCTATCAATTTTACACGAAATTTACTATGCCATGGATATCAATACTAAGTACTGCATATGCTACTTAAAACATCCTAAACATGTCGGTTCAATATAAAATAAAATCCACAGGGAAAGAACATAGGCAAAAAAGCCCTTTGGATATAAAAAATCAGGGTAGTTATAGGCCAAGGTTAGTCAGACTTCACCGAGGTCGTATAACCACCCACACCCCACCAAAAAGAATGTGAATTGTCCTCAATGAACAAAAATAAAATGTAAAGAGCAGGGGTCAAAAATAACATACCTGGGCGCCTAAACGTCTCTCTCTGTTTCACTCTATCCACCCTCCATAGATCTGGTGGACTCCTCGATGGTCGGAGCAGTGAGGGAGGAACTCGCGCCTCTAAGAATCTATCTTGCGTGCTCCTGTCTGGCCTCCTCCTTCTCTTGGGATTTGGCCAGGGCGATCCTTAGCTTCTCCTCCTCTGTACTCTCAATACTAGGGAACTCTGAATCTATATCATCTCCGTGAGTCCACTTCCCAAGGGAAGTGTGTGTGCCCTCCGTAGGAGCAAACAGACCAATAATAGGTGTTGCAACTGGTGTAGTGGATGGGAAACCTAATGGAGTAACCAACTCTACAGTAATGTCAGCCCAAAGTTACTGAACCTCCGTCTGCATGGACGATAGATCAATACGAGTTATTGTGCGAAGGCTCGTCTGGATCCACTCCTCGAAAGCATCGATGCGGGCATCCACTGGTCCAAGTCCCTCTCTGATAGTTGTGGTGGTGAATGACTTTATGCAAATCTCTTCCTCTGAAACAACCTGACGGATCTAGGGCCTTAACTATTATAGGAGTTGAGCCAACTGTGACTCAATGTGTGCCAGTCTCTGTGCCAGTGCCAAGGCCTGGAATGATGTTGCCAACACAAATGCGATGCTGGCAGGTGTTGATGAAGCGAAGACAAACTCTGGGACAGCTGTAGTAGAAAAGTGGGGCCCCTTCTCTCAGTAGACTCTACTTGTGGGGGCCCCTCTATGGTTTGTACAGCAGCCAAACTAGATGGCTCGGTCGTAGGCACAGAGGCAGGTAAGTCTAGAATTACTATTTACGGCCTCGGTGTCCTACACATAGCAACTATATTCTCGTCGGCCTTGATCAGGCTAACATCTAGTGTGCACTACATAGTCAATATGACGTCCACGTGGTGCAAAACATGAACCCCTACCGTCAAACATAATTTGTGTACCAAGCATGGGAAAGAGATCGTCGTGGACCTCTTCAGGGCCGACTCAAAGATCAGTACGGCCTAGTCGATAACAAAGCCAGCCAAGATATTGGCCACCAAAATAGCTCTCTCCGACGTCAAGGTGTTGTCTACAAGCGTAGGTCGGATCCTCGAGCGTACCACTGCCTACCAAAAATTGACGGGAAAGCTGAGAGAATCCTTGACAATAGGCTTCGAAGGTGTGGCTACCCATACAGGATCTAGTCCAGGTGTAGCAATGTAGGTAGCCACCCATCTCATCAAACGGGCCAGACTCTCCATGTCCCTCATGACTCCCAAATCATGCACCTACCCAACTCTATGGTCGAACTCAACTATAGAACTGCGGGTTGTGAACTCGGGTCAAAATAACATACGTTAGATAGTCTTCTCTGATATATCAACCACCCAGCCCCGCACTCAAACCTCCTCAAGACTGGGCTAGCTGAGGGGCTTCTTCCCCTTGGGAAGAGTGTTGTGTATCATGGCAGTGTAGGAGGCGTAGAACTCTCTCACCAATACCGGTGAGTACCTCTCTGTTGGCTATGCCAACCACTAGAGTATGTGTCGTACAATCATGTCCTTTAGCCCTAGGACACTGTCGAGCCCTCTGATGATGATGCAGGACTCCTCTAATATAGAACGAGTGAGATAGCCTTGCTCGTTGTTCTACATATCCTCCATAAAAATAATCTACATGCCCTCCACGTACCACCTGCTATTTACTGCATTTGGCAAGGACTCAGGTGCGTCAGGGACGAAGGATGGTGAGGAGTCTAAACCCTCCTCAAAACTAGAACCTGACCCCCTCTCGGAGGAGGTCATTTGAATGCTACTACTAGCCCGATCCCCTCCCTCATCAAACTAGAGAGGTCGGACCACAATAGCTTGTGATGAAGCATGCCTGGAAGTTGCTCGAGTCTAATATGGCTCTACATTAGAGTTTGGCTGGATGCCAAGCTCCTCTACAGATCCACTAGCCACAAGGGTATATTCCGAATCAGTGGCGTCATCTCGTAGAAGATCATAGATCGAATCACATCTCTTTTAGTTTTAGGTGCCATGGTACCTACAAGACACATAATCACGAAACTGGTTATTTCCATGAATTCTAATCAAGAACACAAGAAGATTCTAGAAATGAACTGGAAAGAAATTAGGTTTACGAGACCTTCCTTACGAGTTGTAGACTACTCTAAGGCTCATGAGGGGTTTTGTAAGATAGTGTACTATTACTGTTTGGCATATTGGACTTGCATCCTCGAGACCCCTTTACGACTCGTAGAATGCGCTACGAGTCATAGATGGAGTCATGAAAGTAAGTCCTAAATCAGGGTAGACACTAGCAACTCATACGAGACCCATCTACGACTCGTGGATCAATCCATGAGTCGTGTAGGGTCTCGTAGGATGAGTCTTAAAGAAATAGCTAACACTGGATCCTTCCACGAGGGGAAATTATGACTCGTGGACTAATCCACGAGTCATAGAAGACCCTCGTACATTTGGCCAGTGTTACAATTTCATTAAAAAATTCATCTACGAGTTGCCCCGACCAATTTTATCAGCTTTAATACATATACACACAAGGATTTATGCACCAATTTACAAATTTAACCTAGGTTATCGACCCTAACCATGCCCTACCCCATCAAAACAATCGATAGTGCATTTTAAATCATCCCGACCAAGTGTCATCATGTATACTACTACTGGCCATGTATTTGCATTTTCAATTTAATTAACACTATCGAGTAGTCGTACTATTACCTAATTTGATATACCCACCCCTGTTTTACATCAATTTTGACCTTAATCTAATATTTCAAATTCATGACAAATATATTAAGCCAAAATAATCAATTTCGACTCCAATAATCCATCCGCAACCCAAATCAATACTCAAAAAATAATCACAATTCAATTAGGGCAAGATGTAGGCATCGTAAGATTACAGAATTGAACCACAAGTAGGAGGAGATTGACGAGGAAGTGGAGTATGGCTTGGAACCCTAGGAATAGTGGGTCATCAAAATTTTGTTGGAAATATGATATGGGATGACGTAGATGAGGTCAAAAACTGATGTGGGAGTAGTCATAGGGTTTTGTCGGTGTTGGTTTTGTGAATAAAAGGAGTCAAAATAATTTTGACCCCAATTTAAACCTTATCGGGTCGGGTCTTACTAAAAGGGTCTTGGCTTTACAAAGGCCCAATTATGGGTCGTGGACTACTCAACAGCCCGTGGATCGGGATTTTATGAAAACCTTAACCCTTTCACCCCCATCTATTGTCTATGAGTCAAGATACGAGTTCTATTATGGAATACGACTCGTGGCACATCTCGTAGAAGATTTTGACACTTGGAAAAAATTTGAGGACTTACCTAGGGTCCACGAACCAATCCACGACCTGTAGTTCTACATACGAATTATAGGTTTGGCTCGTGGATTGAAGTGCAGTCTATGCTTGCTTACTAGAGACTTTCACGAGATGGTCCACTGGTCATGAAATGCAGCACGTCCCGTAGAGCATGTCGTGAACTCCAGTTCCTGCTTCTTTTCAACTAAAGTTTGGCTGACTTGGTCTGATACTTGTAAAACCTGCAAAAATACACTATTACCATATATAATTTCCAGTTCATTGTCCAAAATTCACAGCCTAAAAATACAAAAACCTAGCCTAATCTAAAGTCTAATGCTAAAAACTAACACTAAACTACAATTATTACAAAAATATCTTGGGTTGCCTCCCAAGCAACGCCTGATTTAATGTCGCAACACAATGCAAGTTATCTTCTTACTCAGACTTCATCAACAATCCAAACTTTCATCTTAAGCTTGTCAGGCCTCTTCATTGATTTGGAGACGTTGAAGGTGACTTCTTTGTCGTTTAATCTGAACTTGAGGAGGTCGGACTCAAAGTTCACTAGGGCTCGCCCAGTGGCTAAGAAGGGCCATCCCAAGATGATTGGGACGTCAAAGTCAACTTTGCAGTCCAATATCATGAAGTTCGCGAGGAATATAAACTTGTCCACCTTAGCGAGGACATCATGCAAGATCCCTACTGGCTTCTCCACTGTGCGGTCAATCATTAAAAGTCGCATGCTAGTCAGTGTGGGGGCTGCCAATACAAGCTGCTTAAAGATCACAAGGGGTATTAGGTTAATGTTGGCACCGAGATCACACAATGCCCTTGTGAATTCCACATCCCCTATAGTGCACTGAGGATCGTGTAGAGATAGCACTGCAGTGTTAGAGCTCGTGTGAGAGCTCCTGGTTTCTTTGTCACCAGGTCCTTCATGAATTTCGTGTACCTGGGCATCTTCTCCAATGCCTCGATCAATGGAATATTGATAAATAGTTGCTTCAACATGGAAAGGAAGTGCTTGAACTTTCCTTCCTCCTCCTGTTTCTTTAATATTTGAGGGAAGGGAGGAAGAGGGCAAGGAATGGGTTTCTATAATACTGGCGTTGTATTGCTTTCCTCAATCCGTATATTGATATTTCCAGTTTCTGCTCACTCATCAACAACACCCTTATCATGACTATTTTCCTTAGCTGCAGCCATAGGAGGGTCAGTGGTTTGATTCCCACCGTGTGTTGTGATTGTCATACACTGTCCTTCATTCTTTGGGTTTTGGACAGTGTTGCTAGGCAAAGTAACCTTTTTGCGCTAGTTGAGTTGGGTCGAGATTTGACCAAACTATTGCTCGATCTTCTTAATTGCGATGGAATTAGACTCGATCTTCGGGTTAATACTGGAAATATCAGACTTCATCCCCTTCAACGCCTCATCCTGTGCATTAACCTTTTTCATCAATCTCTCGAACATATCCTTGACCCTGGATGAACCTACACCAATATCACGATTGTGGGGTGGGACATAAGTGTCGCTTTTATAACCATCTCTATGACCCCACTCAGTATATCTCTCTTGGCCTCTATTTCGATCATTGAAGGCATTCTTGTTATTGTTGTTGTAGGCTGCCTCATGACCAAAGTTCCGACCTTGATTTCCTTGACCTTAGCGCCAGTAGTACTGATTGAACCCTTGAGCGTTGGGTCAGAAACCCCCATTTATTCTGCCACAAAGCAAGCCTTATCTTCAAAATAGGGCTCCTCATACATAGGTGCCCAGACAGGCTGATGAGCAACAACATTTACCTTCTCAGCATTATGTTTCATCAACAACTCCATAATGCTCTCGACTCCGCGCTTACGCTTAGCATACACCCCTACTCATGAGGCTTTGAAATGGTCGTACTCAAGTATTTAAACCTAACATGGTTAGAATCGATGCCACGAGGAATATGGTAGACCCTGGATTAGCATCCTTTCTGTAACATAACTAGATGTACCCTAATATCTCCCAAAAACAAAGAAAATAAAAATGACTAAAATATAAAAGGGGGGATTTGTGATAAAAGTAAACTCTAAACTACAATAGCAGATTATTTGT
>JBCEWC010020389.1:0-10950 GCA_038996855.1 Solanum aculeatissimum
GATGATGAGTGTAATGATGCTATGATGGCTTGATCAAGGACTTTCGGGTTCTCCTTCGCCATGTCACATCTAGGCCCGCTATCCGGGTCGTGACAGTAGGGACCAGAGACGACATTCATCTACCGTTGGACGTCTTGTTGAGATCTCGGACTTGCTTGTAGTGGTGCACCCTATACTCCAAGGGCAATACCCACCTCCCTCTATCTTATACTTTATTTTATTTTCATATCTAGTGACTTGAGGGTGAGCCCGGGTTGTGTGGAGGCCCCCGTCTTACTCTTGTAGAGGCATTGTTGGATACTTATCGGATTCCATTTTATGTCGTACTATGTATTTATTTGAGATGTTATGATTGTATACATTTTCTATGGTTATTTACATTTTAATTATGCTTCTGCTTATGCTATTATGACTTGTTGGATGGGAATGTGCTTATGTGGAAAGTCCCTAACCCTTCTCGCCCCCATAGCTTGAGTCATACTTACCCGCCCCTTAGAACATAATTGCTATGTGTTATGTGACTCATTCTTATTCTATTCCCGGCAACATGCTCATAGCTTGAGTCCAAAGCCCCAAAAATACCTTAGACTTATGTGTTGTTTATTATATTACGTGCTTCTAAATCGATGATGGCAAAGATAGTATCATAGCTTTAGGTTTGTAAATGATCCTCGGAGTCTAACATGCCACATCAATTAGAGTCTTGTTCATGGGTATGATGCGCGCCATATCTACAGACGAGAGGCTATGATGACATTTTTGGAATTTTCACACTTTATTGTTCCTTATGTCATGCCATGAACTATTTTGTAAGATTTCCTAAAATATTGGTGTTCTTGTTCCTTTTTCAAGAGATGCCTCACCGAAGAGCTCCACTCCCCAGACAGGCCCCGGTCTTTGAGGAACACGTCCCTCGAGAGCCTCTAGAGGAGCAAATGACTCATGCTGAGTTTTGGAATATGGTTGCTATGTTGGACCAAGTGGTGGCTAATCAAGCCCGGCCAACTAATCCCACAAATGGTGGCACTCCAACTTCTAGGGTGAGGGACTTCACCCGGATGAATCCTCCGGAGTTCCTTGGTTTGAAGGCTAATGAAGATGCCCAGGAGTTTATTGATAAGCTCACGAAAGTGTTGAATGTTATGGTTGTCAGTTCTGAGGAGAAGGGTGAGTTGGCTGCGTGTCAGTTGAAGGATGTAGCCCAAGTGTGGTATAATCAGTGGTTGGTTTAGAGGGTTGCAGATGCTAAGGTCGATTGGAAGCAGTTCAAATCTGCCTTTCTGGACCATTTCTTCCCTCTTGAATTGCAGGAGGCCAAAATGATCAAATTTATCAACCTCAAGTAAGGTCGCATGTCTGTGAGGGACTATTCTCTGAAATTCACCAAGCTCTCGAAGTATGCTCCCATGTTAGTAGCTGATCCCCGTGAAAGGATGCACAAGTTTATTTTTGGGGTGTCTAACTTAGTTGTGAAAGAATGTCGAATCGCCATGCTTATTCGAGAAATGGGTATCTTTAGGCTTATGACTTATGCTGAACAGATTGAGGGAGAAAAGCTCAAGGAGATAAGGATGAATGACTCTTAGAGGGCCTTGTTTGATGGTAGGTTCTCCAATTCCAAAAGTGGTGGAGGAAATGACCGATTCTAACCAGGCTAGGATTCGAATGAGAAGTTTACCAACTCTAGGGTGCCTCCTCCTAAGGAACATATTGGGGATGTACCATGGGCTCCCCGTTGTGGACACTGTAGGGGAAATCATTTGGGTGAATATAGGAAGGTTGTGGGTGCTTGCTTCAGGTGTGAAAGTATGAGCCACAAGATTTCCAACTGTCCCAAGAACACAAAGAGGGATCAAGTGGCTCCAGGTGGTCAGGGGAAGCCGAAAGCTCAAGTTGGTGGCTCTCCAGAAATAATAGGTTCTATGCTCTTCATGCCCGGTAGGAAGTGGATGAAGCTCCAGATATTATGACTGGTATGTTAAAAGTCTTTGATTTTGATGTTTATGTTTTACTTGATCTAGGTGTAAATTTATATTTTGTGACTCCTCTGTTGGCTGTTAAATTTGGTTTGAGTCCTGAAACTTTGAGGGAACCATATTCAGTTTATACTCCTATGGGTGAGTCTATTATTGCCCGAAGGGTGTATCGGGGTTGTCCTATTTTGGTCTTGCATAAAGTCTTTCCTGACGACCTTGTAGAGCTTGAGATGTATGATTTCGATGTTATTCTTAGGATGGAATTATTGTATGCATCATATGCCTCGATAAACTGTAGGACTAGATAAGTCAGATTTCAGATTCCTAATAAACCTATTTTGGAATGGAAGGGTAGTGATTCCGTGGTTATAGGTCGGTTTATTTCCTACCTCAAAGCCCGAAGAATGATTTGTAAGGGGTACATCTATCATATTGTGAGGGTTAGAGATGTGGAGGTTGAAATGCCTTCTCTTGAATCAGTTCTGGTGGTTAATGAGTTTCCCGAGGACTTGCCCGGTATTCCTCCTAATAGGGAAGTGGATTTTGGCATAGATCTCCTTCTGGATACTCAACCTATTTCCATTCCTCCTTACCGTATGGCTCTGACCGAACTAAAGGAGTTGAAGGATCAGTTGAAGGACATGTTGGAGAAAGGCTATATCAGGCCAAGTATTTCACCTTGAGGTGCTCCTATAATATTTGTAAGGAAGAAGGATGGGTCACTCCGAATGTGCATTGATTATCGACAATTGAACAAGGTGACCATTAAGAATAAGTACCCGTTGCCCAAAATTGATGACTTATTTAATCAACTTCAAGGAGCCACTCATTTCTCAAAGATTGATCTTCGTTCGAGCTACCATCAATTGAAGGTAAGGGAGTGTGATATTCCTAAGATATATTTCTGGACTCGTTATGGGCACTTTGAATTTATGATGATTCCATTTGGTTTGACCAATGCCCTAGCGGTGTTCATGGGTCTTATGAATCAGGTGTTTAAGCCATTCCTTGATAGCTTTATGGTCATCTTTATCGATGATATCCTGATTTACTCCCGAAATGAGCGGGAGCATATGGATAATTTAAGATTTGTACTTTAAACCTTGAGAGAGAAGAAATTGTATGCCAAGTTTAGCAACTGTGAGTTTTGGTTGGGGGAAGTTGCTTTTCTCGGTCATGTGGTATCCGACGATGGTATTAAAGTTGACCCCAAGAAGACCGAAGCCATGAAGAATTGGCCTAGACCGTTGACCCCTTACGATATCCAGAGTTTCCTTGGCTTGGCCAGTTATTATCGGATGTTCGTGGAGGGATTTTCTTCTATTGCATCCCTGTTGACTAAGTTGACTCAAAAGAAAGCTAAGTTTGTGTGGTCGAATGAGTCTGGGAAGAGCTTTCAGACCTTGAAAGATCGACTTACATCGACTCCTATTTTGACTCTACCAAATGGACTAGATGGATTTGTGGTATATTGTGATGCATTACGGATTGGGTTGGGATGTGTACTCATGCAACAGGGTAAGGTAATAGCCTATGCGTCTCAGTAATTAAAAGGTCATGAGCAAAATTATCTGACCCATGATCTTGAGTTAGCGATGGTGGTGTTTGCTCTAAATATTTGGAGACATTATTTATATGGGGTTCATATGGATGTTTTCACCGATCATAAGAGTTTGCAATACGTTTTCACCCAGAGGGATGTTAACTTGAGGCAAAGGAGATGGTTGGAACTACTTAAGGATTATGACATGAGTGTTCTATATCATCCAGGCAAGGTGAATATTGTAGCAGATGCCCTTAGTAGACTATCCGTGGGAAGTGTATCGCACGTTGATGAAGAGAAGAAGGAAATGGTAAGAGATGTGCACCATTTGGCTAGGTTGGGGGTTAGATTGGCCGACTCAAATGACGACGGTATCCTAGTTTAAAGTGGATCCAATTATTCTGTGATTGTTGATGTAAAAGAAAATTAAGATTTAGATCCTTCATTGGTTGAATTGAAGAAGTTAGTTGCCGAAAAGAAGATAGAGGTTTTCTCCCGAGGGAGAGATGGTGTGCTATGGTATCAAGATCAATTGTGTGTTCTGAATGTCGAAGGCCTAAGATAGGTTATCATGCGTGAAGCTCACAATTCCCATTATTCTATTCATCCGAGATCCACTAAGATGCATCGGGACTTGAGAGAGGTATATTGGTAGCATGGCATGAAGAAGGACATAGCCAAATTTATGTCGAAATGTCCAAATTGCCAACAAATGAAGGTTGAACACCAAAGGCCCAATGGTTTGGCCCAAGATATTGAGATTTCTACTTGGAAGTGGGAAGATGTGAATGTGGATTTCATAGTTAGGTTGCTCAATACTCGTAAACAATTTGATTCTATTTGGGTCATTGTGGATCGGATGACTAAGTCGACTCATTTTCTATTGGTCAGAACTACCTATAATGCCGAAGATTATGCCAAATTGTATATTCAGGAATTGGCAAAGTTGCATGGTGTATTGAGGTCTATCATGTCGGATCATGGTACCCAATTTACTTCCCATTTTTGGAGATCATTTCAAAGGGGACTTGGCAGGAAGATTAAATTGAGCACCGCATTCTATCCTCAAACTGATGCGAGATGGCATTGTTAGAACTAGACTTGGTTGTGGAAGCTATAGAGAAGGTGAAGTTTATTAGGAAGAGATTGAGGATGGCTCAAAGTCGCCAAAAGTCCTATTCGGATGTTAGAAGGGACCTCGAATTTCATGTAGGTGATTGGGTTTATGTAAAAGTATCACCTATAAAGAGCATCATGCATTTTGGCAAAAGGGGTAAGTTATGCCCTCGGTATGTTGGACCATATGAGATCATTGAACGGGTTGGGTATGTGGCTTATAGAGTGGAGTTGCCTTCAGATATGAGTTCTATTCATCTGGTGTTCCATGTCTTAATGTTGAGGAAGTTTGTTGGTGACTCTAACACAATTGTACCTTTGGAGGGAGTTACGGTGGAGGAGAATTTGACTTATGAAGAGGTACTGATTGAAATCTTGGATAGGCAAGTAAAACGACTTCGCAACAAGGAGGTAGCCTCGGTTAAAGTTCTTTGGAGGAACCAACATGTGGAGAGTGCTACGTGGGAGGCGGAGTCGGACATGATGGAGCGATACCCCTATCTTTTCCAATCTACTCAAGCCTAAGGTACTAGGTTCTATCTTTCATTCCGAATGTTCCTAATTCTTTATCTTCTTGAGTCTCATGGCATTGTATGCATGCATGTGCACGAAAATGATTTGAATGATATTTTGACATGAGTTTTAAATGACTTTTGAAATGAATGGTGCATTGTGTTGAAATTGTTTCTAGTCAATTCGAGTCTTTCCAGCCTTGTTCTAGCCCATTCGAGGATAAATATTCCCAAGGGAGAGATGATGTAACAACCCAAAAATTTCTGAATCTTGTGTTACTGGTCGAGGGCTGATTTGAGGTTGTCTTGGTTAGCTTATAAGTTTCTCGAGTCTCTGTTGCATGACCGTCTTGGAAGAAATCGAATTGGCTAAATTTTTACTTGACGTCTTGCAGAAGTACTGACTTTAAATGACCATGTTTCTTTGTACAGGAGGAACTATGTGGGTTACGACCTATCAAATTGAAGTCCTTTGAGTTATCTTCCCAACGCACTTGGTTTCACTCAATTTGGAATTTGGATGTAAACATTATGGCCTTTATAGTGGGAATGTCTGTGCAGGAAAGCATACTGTAAAAGGAAAGTGAATTGTAGGCTAAGGTTTTGCCTTACGGTGGAACTCATGGTCCGTGATGAGGCTCATGACCCGTGAGCCTGGGCCGTGTGAAGTTCCAGTGAGAAGCCAAGACGCTGACTCAAGACTCTGAGCCAAGTAAGACTGCACGAACTAGCTCATGGTCCGTGTGATGCCTCACGGCTCGTGAGCCTCGCCCGTGTGGAGTTCTAGTGAGCTGCCAAAGATTTGTACCAAGGCTCGGAGCAAAAAAAGGCTCCATGGACCAGCTCACGGTCCGTGTGAAGCCTCACGGCTCATGTGCCTGACCGTGTGTATGTGTAAGGAGAATTTGGCTAAGTATGGAATATTTATTGGCGAAGTTGTTCCTAAGTGTGACTTCACGGAAGGGTCCCACGGACTGTGTGACCTCTCACGGTCCATGTAGTTGATCGTATGGGATACATTTCAAATTTTCCTATCCATTGCAATATTAAAGCTTGTCGTCAAGTGATGCCTCACGGCAAGGCTCACGGACCATGAGTCACTACACGCTCCGTGTAGTGTGTTCCATCAGTGACAGTTTTCAGTTTTCTTCCTCGTTTCATTAATGGTTTAATTGTAATTTTTAACTAATCCTAAGGTCGTTTTAGCATTTTAAAACTCTCCTAAACCCCTCATTTAGCCCTATTCACTCCTATTCAATTCAAATTCATCCAATCTCTTCAATTTCTCTCATATTGATCTCAACCTCCATTGAAGACTAGCTTGGGAATCAAGGGGGAAATTCAATTCTTCTTCAAATTCTTCTTAATTTAATCAAGGTATGTGGGATTGGTTAATGGGTTTCCTTTCAATCATGAAGACCCAAAATTCTCTTCTTCAATTTTGATGAATTCTTCTCTCTTTAAAATTGGGTATTTTAATTTATGAATGAATTAATTCAATTGAGTTGTAGGTTGTACGTTAATGTTGATTTCAAGTTGATTTAATTTCAATTATCATGTTTTACATTGGAATTTTGAAGATTTGAATATGCATGGTCTCTTGAAAGCTTGTTTAGGCATGGGTAATTCAAATTATGACTTAAATTAAGATTTTCTCATGGATTTCAATTGAAGTTCATATTGTATTATTGGATTTCAATTAGCAAAATCAATGCATAAATTTATATTTTATCAAGTAAATACATGTAGATTAATAAATGATGGAGTAATTTCAACAGGAAAGACCACATATACGGTCAAAAATCACCAAGATAGTCTAGACTTAACAATGCTTCTCAAGTATCCTCACAAACAAAGAAGTCCATTTTTACACACACTTTGAGTGTTTTTCCAATGCCAAGGACTAAGTAAATATTCACTCTCACAAAAGAAATTCAAATACTGCATATAATGTCATAGGCTTGCCCTTATATTCTATACTGTAATTTTTGAACAATTGAATTAGGATTACTATATGACATTATCGGCTTGTAACGTAGGTTTGGTGACAAGAGTGATATATTATGAATATAGTAACTACTTTTGCCCTCCTTGACGCTACATTACTTTGACTAATCCTCCGCAACCTTTTTAATCATGACTTATTTTCCCCTTTTCTTCTTAGAATCTTGGGTGTGGTGCTATGCTTTTAATACTGATTATTTCCTGTTTCTCTCATTGTTTTCTTCTTTTTGACATCCAACTCACACCCTGTTTATGTTTCCCATTTTGTTGCACTACTCTATACCATATCCCATTTATTTCTATTTTTTCTTTACAATAGCCACCCTCAACTTAGGCATTTAACCTGAGTTAAAGTGCATATTGTCAAATGATAAACCAAGACCACCAATGGCAGCCACCCTCAACTTAGGCCCTTTGCCCGAGTTGAGGTACACAATGTCCCAAGAGGGACCAGGGCCAAAGTGAAGATTAATATAGACAGTGGGGAAGGTGACTTAGGTAAATACAAAGAGCGGGTATATGTAAGGCTTAAATATTCAGATCAAGGGACACTACATTACATTTGGTTGGTTATTTAGGCTAAGTGGACTAACTTGAAATATGACCTATGATCCTTTCCTAACGAGTTGTCCTACAGGCTCAGTACAAACTAATGGGGGCAAATTCTAGATTAGCTTCGAATAAAGGGATACTATATTGCATTTCGTTGGTTATATGACACTGAGTTATACTATTAATCTAGGTGTTTGGTTCATACTTTTTAACTTATATTATCTTTGTCCTATCAATATCAATAATATCATTGAAAGATTTGACAAGATTACGATTGAAACTATCATAAAACAAAAAACAAAATGGAGAGATATCATTTTTTAATCCAAATTAGTAAATGCCATAGATTTCATTATAATGTGCTACTATTACTACTTAAACAATCTAAACATGCTAGTTAAATAGAAAATAAAGGTCGTTAGAAAAAGAACACATATAAGAAAACCCCGCAAACTCAAAATTATGTAGATATGAGCCTTGGTTACTTAGACTTCACCAAGGCCCATAACTAGCCCCACCCTATAAAAAAACTGTGTATGGTCCTCAATGCACTATATCAAATATAAATAAAGGACAGGGAATATGAAATCAAATCTTTGGCACCTAAGTGCCAACATCTATTTATGTATGCCCAACCGGTGCATCCCGGGTGGCCTCATTTGGTGTAGTAGCTGATTCTGAAGGTCCAACAACCCAAGCCTGCTTTATGTACTACTCTTATCACAATTGCTCATCAAGCAATGATGCTTATCTGGCAAGCACTAGATCACAGTGCTATTTTTATGAGCTCATCTCAAGGATGTCTTTAAACTCTCATCACCAGAATATGACCTCTTCTCAAAGATTGGTGCAGGAGGGTCGTCATAAAATATGTCCAGCACCACTGAAGGAAAGATGGAAAAATAAGTAGTGAAACTGGTGTTGGTGCTGGCGCGGATACTATGTCAGCTGTAAGGACCCTCAAGTTATGAGCCTAGAATGTGTGAAAACGTTAGACTAAAAATGTTCAAGACTCATTTCATGAGCCCAGTTCATGTCCCATGGATCAAACCACAAGCCATCGTCTAGGCTCATAAATGAGGGTCTCAAAAATTTGAAATTTTACTAAGTGTGAAATGGATCCACGAAGGCCATCTACGACCCGTGGATGAAAACAAGGAACATAGATCGAGTCTTAGGTGTGAGTTCTAGATATGAAAGAAATTTAGAATTTCTGGAAGGTAACCCACGATCAACAAGACGGTCCGTGATCTTGTTTATGGTTAGCCTTCGTGAATGCGATCCTCAAGAATGCAAATTTTACTAACTGTGTAAAGCATCCACGGGGCTATCCATGACCCATAGATAAGAGTATTACCCGAGGATAGGAGTTTGTTAGTTTGGTCATTAGTAACCAGTTTCTAAAGATTGAAAAATAAGAACATGATGACGAGAACCACGACTTTTGTTACGATCCACAACCTATTATCGTGGTCTTGTCGGTTATTTCCCATAACTTTAATGAAGTGCATTTTTGTTCTTTTCATAAGTCTTAGATCTAAACTATGTCATTTTTATGACACTTTAGGCCCCTAAACAGACCTTAAGTCCCTAATATACCCATTCCTTTTTCATTATTCCACTTTCTCAAAATTCTAAGGTAATAATTCTCTCCAAGAACAAGGGAAAGAGGGCTAGGGTTTTAAAGGACCTTCTCTATAATAATAAGTTCCTTCTTCTTAGGCTATACCTAAGGTATGTGAGTTGATTTGTGTGTCTCCTTTTATCCAAAAGTCCTGCATTAAAATATTTTACCTTTTATTTAAGTTCCTTGATTACTACCATGCATGCTAATGATAATTTCATGATGTTTTATGATATGTTTTACGTTTAATATTCCCATGTAATGTTTTGCTAAGTATTTCCATAAATCTTTAGTTGATGGTATTGACCCTAATGAGTAGGGTTTACATGATAAAGTGTGGGATGTTAATGAATGTTTTAAATAAGCATAATTTTCCATGATCATGCATGAATATCACGATTTACGAACTTCTCAGCATATAATTAAGCCTACTAAGTTTAAGTCAATCTTTGCATGATATGAAGATGATGAATAGGGCATAAAAGTAAGGTTTTAAGTTGAAGTTTTTCAAAGACATAAGTGTGTTAATAATATCCTAAATGATGTTTATGATTATGATGGTCCCCAAGATGAAAGGTCAATTCTCACTTGATGGTTCTTTAAGTTTTGAGCTACTCTTGAGATTGCTACTTATAATTCTAAATGTCATTATTTGACTAAGTTTAAGCTTTAAAGAATTCCATGGGATGAATTAGAACTGAACGAGACAATAAGGTGGGGTTAGGTAAGGGAACTCTAATAGAAACTCTTTGTCCCATATGTGTCACCATAGGATCCATTGTAGGCTAGGCTAGTGGATCCATGTAGGACAACTATGATATATGATGATGTATGTTATGTGACAAAGCTCTACTCGATAAGTGGTCTCCTTGTGCCTACGTAGGGGGTTATGTTGGATTTCATGTAGTAGCTTACATAGTCTTTTATGTTGGTTACAATCTATTTTCACGAAAGTATGATATAAATGCCTTCGTTTCATCACATGTGTTTTATTTTTGGATTACTTCTACTCATATTGAATGTAATTCCTGGTGCATGCTTAAGCTTATATGAATGTTGCATTTACCGTTTAATGCATTAAAGTCTTTAACTTATAAATGATGGCATTATAGTTTCATACTTGCATTGCATCTCATATACCAGTACATTCCTAAAGTACTAATACATATTTTCCTACATGATGTCACCATGTAGGGATCGATGCTCCTCCTCCCCAGCCTGTGGCTAGTTCTACCGGTGCTTCAAGACTAGTTTTGTTATGGTGAGCCCTTAGTTAGGGTCTCCACCTATTTTCCTTTCATGCAATGTATTTTTGGACATGATTTATATTTTGTCTTTTGAATTGGAGGCTTTTACTTTCTATATTTAAATTTAGAATCTTTTCTATTTGATGGAAATCGACCATTTACCGATTCTCGTTGACTCATATTCTAGATGGTATGTTATGGAAATTAAACAGTCTCTCTATCTCTGTGAGATAGTGGTAAGGTCTGCGTACATTTTACCCTCTCCAGGCCCCACCTATAAATTTCACTGGGTATGCTGTTGTTGTTGTACTTCACTCTTCCAAAATCCCCTATGCTAAAGTAAATTTTGTTTGTTTAATTTCTAAATTTATTTGCT
>JBCEWC010020390.1:0-10949 GCA_038996855.1 Solanum aculeatissimum
AGTCACACGGTTGCTACAGTGACCGTGTACTGGTCACACGGACCGTCTCACCCTCCCATCAAATGACACTTAGCCAATTTTCCAACGCAAATTCTCGGAGGACTTTCTGGAACACTTGACGAGCACTTTGACGGACCTTTTGGAGGTTGACTGGACGTATCATGGTCCCGTGAGCTTTTCTTAGCTTCCTAAACCAACCATGGCCTGGCCAAGCCACTGTCCCACTTGATGGGACAATACACGGACTGTCCAAGTGCACACGGACCGTTTAGTGGTCCGTGGCTTTTGACTTTTCTCATGGGGTTTTTCCTTGCCACCCCTAGCTCACTGAAACACCCCAAGATACCCCTCACTTACCGTGATAAGTTTCACACACCGTGGTCCTGTTCTTAGTTACTTTTCAGAGCCTATCTCCAAAGTCTTATGAATTTCAAGCAGTCCCACTGTTTGGGCCATAACTTCCTCATCCGAACTCCGAATCAAGTTAAGCCAGTTGCATTGCGAAGCTAACTCAAATAGATTCAATTTGATATATATTATTCCCACACGGTTCCACCCACATCAAAAGTTCTGATAGTTCACTGTACACTGCCCAAACGACCTCTCTAGGCCACCGGCTGATCCGTTTTGCGTTCAGCCACTTAAACTTAACCCGTGGCCACCAAAACTCAACCATGACCAGTTTTAGATCATATAAGATCAACCATAAGTAGTTTTCAAAAATATTTGGGTTGTTACACAAAAGGTGGTCAAATTTGAGGTCATCGAGTCAATTTGGTGGTCCACCGAATGTTGAACCCATATTGCCTTTAGTCCATGCCTTAAAAATTCACCTTCACACAAATGCACACACAACACATGTTATCCATGATCACTAAAACCTTGGGTTTCCTACAAAGAAGCACCTTATTTAATATTGTGGCATGACTTGGCAAATTTATCTAGGCCTCATTACGGTACACACACTTCAACAACCTTTACTTCTAGTAGTTCCCCAAAGTATTCCTTGAAACGTTTCCCATTCACCTTAAAGTTTTCTCCCTTTTTATTCTCTACCTAAATGGTCTCATTTCCCAACACTTTTGAAACTTTAAATAGACCAAACCGCCTAGACTTCAATTTACTCGGGAACAATTGTAATCTAAAGTTGTATAGAATGACCAAATCACCTACTCGATACTTACATTAGAAAATATTCATATAATGCTACCTTTTAATCATTTCTTTGTAGATTACAACATTATCATAGGCACCTAACTTGAACTTCTTCATTTGGTGAAATTGAGACAAACGAGTATAAGCCATATCATTCAAATCAAGGTTCAATTTCTTCAAGGCCCATAACATTGTGTGCTCTAGCTCCATGGGCAAATGAAAAGTCTTACAAAAGACAAGTTTATATGGTGATATTCTCATTAGGGTTTTGAATGTAGTACGGTAGGCCCAAAAAGCATCATCAAGTTTTCTTGACCAATCAATTCTATTGGCATTCACCTTTTTGATAAGAATGTTCTTAATCTCTTGATTCGATACTTGCACCTTCCTTTTAGTCTAGGGATAATAGGTCATTGCGACCCTATATTTGATTCCATATTTTCTAAGCAATGATGCAAATACCCTATTGCAAAAATGAGATCCCACATCATTAATGAATGCACTTGGTGTTCTAAATCTAGTCAAGATATTTTTCTTCAATAAGTTAATCACTCCCTTGCCATCGCTAGTGGGTAACATAACTTCCTCAACCCATCTTGATACATAATCAACCAGTTCCTAAATGAGCTTACAAAATGACCCATTAAGTCCAAGCCTCATACATCAAATAACTCAACTTCAAGAATAAAGGACAAAGAAAGTTTATGTCTCTGAGAAATGTTACCTTGCATTTGGCATTATGTACATGCTTTGAAAAAGGTGTTTGCACCATGATACATCCCCCGTAAAAATATCCATTTTTCCATACTTTTGTCATTGTTCGAATACCTCCATAATGGTCATTAGCTAGGAAGGTATGACATGCATCAGGAATATCATTCATTAACACCTCTTAAACACACCTTCTCACCATGTTTTCAGCACATCCTCTAAATAATAAAGGTTCATCCCAAAAATATCTTTTCAGTTCAAAAAAGAATAGCTTCTTTTGATTTTGGCTCAGCCCATCTGGCAATATTCCACACACAAGATAATTTGCATAATCGGTATACCAATGCACTTGACTTTGTGAAATATCTATCAAGGTATCATTCGAAAATGAATCATCAATTTCAATACCTCCCTCATCAACTATATTAGGCTCAAGACAAGAAAGATTATCAACCACTTGGTTTTCAGAATCCTTTCAATCTTTCAACTGGAAGTCAAATTCTTGGTGAAATAAAATCCACTGAATCAACTTGGCTTTGATTCTTTCTTAGCTATTAAATAACTCAAGGTAGTATGATTGGTTTGAACCACAACCTTAGACCCAACAAGATATGCCCAAAATTTTTTAAAGGTGTAAGCAACTGACAGAAGCTCTTATTCAATTATGGTGTAATTTTTCTGAGCTACATTCAATGTCTTGGATACATAATAAACTGGCTGAAATAATTTATGTTTCCTTTGACCGAGTACCACACCCAAAGAACACCCAGTAGCATCACAAATGACTTCAAAAAGGAGATTCCAATCCAGGGAACAATAATTGGGACTATAACAAGCCTCTCATTTAACACATTAAAGGCTTTCAAACCTGCTTCATTGAAATCAAATAGGCAATCATTCTCAAGGAACTTGCACAATGGATTAGAAATTTTTGCAAAATCTTTTATGAAGCTTCAATAAAAAGTCGCATGCCTAAAAAAACTCCTCACCTGACTGAAATGGGACGAGGGATATTTGGAAATAACATCAACTTATGCTTGGTCCACTTGCAAACCACTCCTCAAAATTTTATGTCCAAGAACAATTCCTTCCTTCACCCTGAAATGACATTTTTCCCAATTCACTATTATTGTTTCCACAGACCGCTGCAAGAGATACATTGAGGCTCATCACTTCCACAATATTAGTGACCGCATCCTCCACCACATAAACATAAGAAACAACTTGCCACTCTTTAGGTTTCTTCATGGATTTACAAATATTAAATATCACTTCATCATCATTTACTTAGAACATCAATTGACCATATTCGACATCAACTAAAGCTCTTTTGGTAGCTAGAAATAGCTTTCCCAAAATAATATGGATCGCAAGCTCACAATCAACTATAACAAAGTTGGCCAAAAAAATAAACTTATCCACTTTCACTAAGAAATCATACAAAATACCAATCGGCTTCATAAGAGATTGCTTTACCATCAAGAGCCTAATAGTTTTCGGTAAAGGATTTACCAGACCAAGTTACTTAAATATTGTAATGGGCATCAAGTTGATACTAGATCCAAGATCGCACAACGCCAATGAAAATTTATAAACACTAATAGTACAAAGGATAGTGAATGCACTGGGTTATCTTTTTTAGCCACCATATTGCTTGAAATAACCATACTGTAATTATGGGAGACTTCAATAGTCTTAAACTCGAGATTTCACTTTTCTCTAACTCCTTCATAAATTTAACATAACCTAGCATTTCCAATAACGAATCCACCAAGGGCATATTGATTGCTAAGTTCTTGAACATAGATAAGAATTTCTAGAATGTTGAATCCTTATTAATCTTCTTCAACCTTTAAAGAAATGATGGATTGATCTTCATATTTGGAGCTTTCAACTTTGGATCCTCAAGAGGATTACTTTTGGACCTCTCCCCTTTCTTATGAGCACAATCACTACTGGGATTGCCAAGAGTAGGAGTAGCATCTTGTTGCACCTCTTCAACATCATCAACTTCAACAGAATCATCAACAAATGGAGCCTTAGATTTATCACCCACAACCATATCACTATAGTGGCACATCCCCAACAACCTTGTCACTCTTAGTGGTTATAGTCATGCATTAAGGAGTGTTATTCTTTTGATTAACTACCATATCACTAGGTCGACCCTCATAAAATAATCCCCATGTCACCTCAGGCCTATATCCATAAATTTATCCCAAAACAGATCTTAGAACACAGAGAAACAACTCAAAATGAGGTTATATTTCTTATTGGAAAATATTTATATCCAGTTTTTCCTAGTTAAATTATGCAAATATACTATCAAATCATTAGTACCCAAACATAGCACAACATTCCTCTTGAAAAATAGAATAATTTAGGCACCAATTTCACTTAATTCCAATAAGAAATGCCCAAGATATCCCGATGTAAAGTTTTCACCAAATTATAATACATAATCAATTAAAAATAGTAACTTTACCTTGAAATTTGTTGCAAAACTGAAATACGACACTTCCACAGTGTTCCTTGTGAAAACACCCACCATGCAACATTTTGATTTGCTAAAATCGAAGTTATGGATCAAAAGTTTTTCTTCCTCGAATTTTGGTTTCAAAGCTGTCTGCGAACAGCCTTTTATAGGTTGGCACCGCCTATGCCAGAGCCACGCGAATATGGGCACCTGTATCACGCCAGCACATGGGCATGCCTTCCTCGTGCATGGAGGCATGTCCTGTTGTGCTACACCAGCTTTTAAGAAAACTTCTCTGGAGCATTTCGGCCCAATCTGATGTCTTTTTTACGCAAATAAATAGTGTAACCACCTGGATTTTGATGTTCTTGATCCAATGGTACGGTTGGAATTTCCAATGGATCATTCTATTGAAAAATGAGGGTCCTACTTCTTTCTAGCTAGTTTTAGCTAAAAGAATTGAGGGGGGAAAAATGCACCCAAAAGTCCCCACCATTAGATGGAGAGTCATTCTAGTCTATATTCGACATTTTAGAGCTGACCACACCATCAGTAAAAAAAACCTACTATCTAACCTACAATTGAACTAATTTAGAAATTACTAACTTAAACGTTTATCCAAAAACTCCAACCTTAGACCAACCACACACCTAGCCTAATTCGACCATTCCAGAAGTGATGGAACCATCAAAATTACATTCAAAGGACGTTTACTAGGACCTTACCAAAAAACTCATTTTTGCAGTTATAACTTCTTATTAACTCAAAAATCCACATAAATCACAACCACCTCAATGAATGACCATACCAATATTCCCAAAAAGTAGCAAATGGCCCGAGGTTGTTATACATATGCTCAAATAAATAAAATAACTATGAAAATATGGAATTGACATGGAGGGTCATTATAGTAAGAGTCTATGTCATCTATTCCTTCCTTTATGATATTATGTTTTAGACTCCTTTATGATCTTCCATGTTATCATTACTTATTTCACTACCTATGAATGCTTACAATAATGCTAAGAGGCTTGATTAGGATTTTCTCAATAATTCTAGTCATCGTGTCACACCTAGGAATTAGCTTGGGTTGTGACACCACTAAACCTACCATAGCCTGGATCACCCCTAACTCTTTATTATTGTCAGACATCTTTGACCTTAGGGTTCACCTAACAAAAACCTTGCTCTATCCATCCAAGAAGGAGTGGACTTGTAAAGACTCAAACTTTGAAAAGTCTTGTCGATATGGTGTACACTAGTTTTGAACTCTTTTAGAGTGGTTGATGATCACCATGAGTCTCCCTTATGTAGCGATGTTCAAGAGGATTTTATTGGTTATGTTTTTCTTAAGAAATTTGAAAGAGTAAACTTTAATTGGTCATATCTCTTGGCACAGGAAGAATTAGGTGGTCTATGAATTATATAATTGAACTTCTTAGAGTTATATTTCCAATGCATCTAGTTTCACTTGATTCTGATTTTGGATAGAGACGTTATGCTTGTTTTCATAAAGTCGCATGTAAAGGAATTGTACTTGGAATTTTGGCTAAGGCAGTGCACCTGTGAGACACTTGATGGTCTGTGTGGGGGTCTCGTTTGACCTCCCACGAGGCATGGTGAAGTGTTTTGTGATGGTCTCATCCTAAGGAATGGTTATAAGTATAAGGTTAATGTTCCAGAATTTGCAACACCAAGACGGAAGCCCCTACAGTCCGTTTGGAACTTGATCGGTGGTGAGGCTCTTAGTAAGAGCCAGCCATGTTAGATTTATGGGTTGCGCTTCATTTGAAGGACATTTAAACTTGCACCAAGACCTGGTATTTGTTCATTTGTGCTTACCTAAGTAGTAAAAACAATTAGAAACTTCAAACGTAGGTATTCATAGGTGTGAGCACTTAATTGTTTAATCAAATCTAAGTTATGTACCTTTTAGTTTTTAAATATTAATTTTTGAATTTAAATAGATATTTTTATTTTTATCTTATTTATAGTAAGTTTACTTAATATAATTTGATAACTATAAAAATAGAGTCACATTTTAAGATATGTTTGTTTTAATTTATTTCAAAAAATTAATGAAAATATATGTTTTTTCTTTTTGTTGAGATTTTTAATAAATAAACTAGAATTTTCAAATTATAGTTTTAGGTTAGCCTTTTAACTTTTCTTATATTTTGTTAGTTTAAAATAGTTAACTTATGTTTATATATATATATATATATATATATATATATAGTTAACTTATATTTTCTTATATAAGTTTTAAAGTACGTGATTCACATGTGTGCCTTGTGTCAATGTAACACCCCTCATGTGTTATAATTTTGGAAAAAAGTAAAGGCAGAAAGATCCCTGAAAGTTTGACTTTACAAGTCCATCTACGACCCGTAAAATAATCCACGAGTCATAGGTGACCTCATGGTAACTATTAAGGAAAAGTGAAAAATTGAAGGAATTCTGAAATTTGGCTTATGAGGTAACAGACGGGTCGTAGAAGATTCTACGACCCGTAGGTGGGTATCATGGAAAGAGGCCTGAAGGAACCAAAAAATTGTCTAAGTAAGGAAGCAGGTTATGGAGGGTCTTACGGCCCATATGTGTTTCTATGTCTGTGTATTCGTGGATTGGAAGCAACAATTTCAATAGCTTAACTTTTGTGGTACCCTTGTCTACGAGACGTTTTACGAGCCGTAAGTCATTCCACGGCCCGTAAGAGGAATCTCGTCGACGACTTCGACAGTTTTTAATGACGGGTGTTTTTGACTTTTCCAATCCTTCTAAACCTAAACTACGTCGTTTTGGATCCCCTAACTCCCTAACTGACCGAATACCTATAAGAACTAGTCCTAATTCATTCAAAGGTTTTAATTCTCAAATTTCTCCCAAGGGTTTCCAATATTTCTCTCTCTAAGTCAAGGATTCCATTGCAGCAAAAGCTTGAAGGTTGACTAAGGATTTTCTAGATTTCTCACTTCAATTTTAAGGATTTCACTTGAGGCATGTAGGGCTTAATTCATGGATTAGTTTCATCCATGAAGCCCAATCCAAAACCTTCTTTTTATCAAAGTTTTATGGTGATTTCATATGGGCTTTTAAGATATGATTCCTAATGCATTGATTATGATTTCTACATGATGATTAAGACTACTTATGCATGAATTAGGATGAATTTTATGATGTCTATGATTTTTAAGCAAAAGTATATAATCTCAAAGTATGCATGATTAGGGCCTAATAATTTGATGTGGGTTCCTTTACCAATGATCCAAATTGACTTTTTTTATATATGTTTTACTCTATGAATTTTATCCCATTGTATGACTTTGACTCAATTGCTTATGAACTCACACTTAGCCCTAGTCTCTTATGATAAAGCTATGAAGTTTTATGATTATGAACTCAAGTATGTAAAAGCATATTTTATGATAATGATGATGTTATGACAATGACAACGATGATGAGCTAGTGAACTATATGCTAGTCTCCGCTAAGATCTATGATGTAGAGGCATGTTTTGGACTATGGATGGAGGTATATTCCCTTTGGGAACTATGAAAACCCTAAAATATTTATAATTACTAAGTTAAGGGGGGGAATGTCTATCCACACTGTGATGAAAGCAAAGTAAATGGACTATTCTTATGATATGATGTTTTAATGAAAGCTATGATGACTATTTATAAATTTTGAAAGCATGATCTTAATCAGTATGAATTATGTTGAAAGTTATATATATATTATTTAATGTATTTTGTGGGATATGGCTTAGCACTGAGAGGGCTTTGGTGGAAACCATAGTCCCATAACTATATGCCATCATAGGAATGATGTTTACGTTGTTATGCCTTAAAGGTGTGCAAATGGATCCATATAGATTTTAATAGAAACTCACCGTGCTAGGATAGATCCTAACAGGTAGGGTCAAATGATGGTTCTCATCGTGCTAGGATAGAGCCTATAGGGTGAGAATAGAATTTACCTTGGTAAAGTATACTCCTCTTAAATCGATGAGTGTGAACATTGGGATTCCATGTAATAGTTCGCATGGCCTTATGAACGTCGTTTATGGTCCTATTCCCACATATGTATGTAATGATGATAAATGAATTATTTTGATTCTTCTTCATATGATTTTAAACTTGCATGCTAATGCATATTGTACCCTTATTCTATTGATGATGAGTATGCATATTGATATTATTGTAATGTCCTTCATTAATGGCATACCTACATACTTAGTGCATTTTATGTACTAATGCATGTTTCTTTATATACATAACCCAATCATGTAGGGACGAATGATGAGGAGGTCATTCCATTTCATGGCTAGTTTCCAAATATTGAGTTTGAAGACTATTGGTAAGTTCTCTTGCTTCGGGAATGATCCTTATGATGTTTCCTTTTATATTGAGACTTTGTCTTTTATTCTTGATGTACATCTTGAGGGTGAGCTAGTGAGCTATGTGCTAGTCCCCGCTAAGATCTATGATGTAGAGGCATGTTTTGGACTATAGATGGATGTATATTCTATGGCAACTATGACAGTTTACTTCTATATACTTTCTCTTGCTTATTCTCTTATATATTCTTATTTTACCTTATGAATGCTTATGATATGAACACGAGACTTGAATAGGATGCCTTCGGATGTCACATTCATCGTATTATGGCTAGACCCTAGGTTCGGGTCGTGAAAAAAGTGATATCAAAGCACAAGGTTTGAAAGCATCCTAGGGAGTTCAACATGTCATGTCAAGTAGAGTCTTGTTTATTGGTGTGAAATGCGCCACATCCATGAATAAGAGGCTATAAGACCTTTTAGGAAAAAAAATCACTTCTTTTGTACTCTATATCGTGCCTTCAAAGCTTCTGTATTCTAATAATTGTCCCTTAGTATTTTCAAAAATAGCTCCACGACGTGCTCCATTTCCAAGGGGAAATAATGTTGATGCAAACCAAGTTCCTACGGTTCCACAAGTTCCCCAAGTCCCTCGGGTGGACCCAGTGTCTAATGATGAACTTACAACTGCAATCACGATGTTGGCCCAGATAATTGCTTCTCCTAAGACTCCCACTCATGCTTCAAGGATAAGAGACTTTGCATGAATGAATTCCCTGAAGTTCCATGGTTCAAAGGTGGATGACAATCCACAAGAGTTTGTTGATGAGATCTACAAAATAGTGGAGATTATGGGAGTGTCTTCTGAGGAGATGGTCGACTTGGCTACATACCAACTTAAGGGTGTTTCTCAAGTATGGTACACTCAATGGAAGCTCGAAAGGATTGATGAAGGAGTCACTAATTGGGAGGTGTTCAAAGTCGCTTACTTGGATTATTGCTTTCCAATTGAACTACGAAAAGCTAAGGTGATAGAGTTCATGAGTTTGAAATAAGGAGGTTTGAGTGTGAGGAAATATTCCCTCAAGTTCACAAAATTATCCAAATTTTCTCCATCCCTAGTAGCCAATTCAAGGGCTTATATGAACAAGTTTATTTTGGATGTGTCCGACTTGGTGAAAATGAAATGTAAGGCTACCATGCTTGTCAAGAAAATGGATATCTCTAGGCTTATAACATATGTCGAACAAGTAGAGAGTGAGAAATTGAAAAAGATGAGGTCAAGGGAGTCCAAGAGGGCTTGCCATGATCAAGGGTTCTCCTATGGTAAATCTGGTGGTGGCCAATTCCTACAAGTCCAAGGGTCTTCAAAGGGTGCTACTCAAAAGTTTGATAAAGAGAAAAGGGTCAATCCCAAGGCTTAGGGAGATGTTGTGAGAGATGATACCATTCCTCCTAGGTGTCCAAAATGTGAGAGGAATCATGTTGGTGAGTGCTTAAAGGGTACCAAAGCATGTTTCTGATGTCAAAAGGTAGGACACAAGATTGCTAACTATCCAAATATGGCTAATAAGTGTAAGGGGGGTTGTCCACAAGGTCAAGTGGCTCAAAAGGGGCAAGTGCAACAAGGTGTCCAAGTTTAGGGTAGTGGTCCCCGTGGTAATCGATTTTATACTTTGTATGTTAGACAAGAAATTGATGAGGCTCCCGATGCGGTTACCGATATGTTAAAAGTCTTTGATCATGTTATGTATGTCTTTCTTGACCCCGATGCCAATATATGTTTTGTTACTCCTTATGTTTCCATGAAATTTGATGTGCTTCTAAAAGTGTTTTTAAAACCTTATTCTGTTTATACTCCTGTAGGTGAGTCAATCCTAGCTAAGAAAGTCTATAGAAAATGTCCTGTATCAGTCATGCATAAAGTCTGTATCCAAAATATAAGCAAGAAAATATGACAAAAAATGATAATAATAAAATTGAATATTTGATAACTAAAATATCTAACATAGAATACAAATATATACAGTACTTAAAACATAAACATAACCATAAATAAATAAGAATGGTATTCGTGAATCGACATAGTCACATAGGATACATAAAAATAATAAATGAATGGTTATGACAATTACAACAATCCAAGTTAAATTATAAAAATTACTACACAATCTTAGAAAAACACATGGAACAAATTAAAGAAATGATAATTTTAGAAATAGACCCTGAATCACTAGAACTACTACAGCAATATATAACAGATAG